>MU185439.1:59280-113079 GCA_016904865.1 Pissodes strobi | reverse complement strand
TCTGTTCCTCATCTATATTAATGACCTGCTGACCGAAACAAATAATCCTGTTTACAGTTTTGCAGATGACAGTACCCTTGTCTCCCACTTTAGATCAGAAAAACCCTTACCAGCGACTGAGACTCATCACCGCAGACAGGAGCAGATTACAGCAATTAATCAAGACCTGGAGAAAGTTCAAACTTGGGGCGACCGAAATTTGGTCCAGTTCAATGCAGCAGAGACCCAAGCAGCCACGTTTACCAAGAGGGCCAATACAGCGGGCCCTGACATCATTATGGCATGGTCGACCATTCCTTCATCCTCGTCAATCGGACTGCTGGGTATCTCGGTCAACAGCAATATGTCCTGGCATGACCACGTTGCTAACATTGCAAAATCAGCCTCCCAGAAGCTTGGTGCGCTATTTCGCAACAAAAAACTCTATACACCGCAGCAGTTGCTCTTGCTCTACAAAGCGCAAATAAGACCGTGCTTAGAATATTGCTCTCATATCTGGGGTGCTGCACCAAAGCACACCCTAAAGCTGCTGGATTCCATTCAGAAGAGAGCTGTGCGTCTCATCGGCGACCCGGAGTTGACCCGGAATCTAGATAGTCTGGAACACCGCAGACATGTAGCCGAGATATCTCTATTTTACAGATACTTTCACGGCAGATGTTCCCAGGATTTGGCCCGCCTCATCCCGCCCCTGGCAGCTCCTGTCAGACAGTCACGACAGACGGCAAGAGCGCACCAGTTCGTCGTACACCTGGAAACACCTAGAACATCGCTTTACAAAAACTCCTTTGTTTGGCGCACTGCATCACTGTGAAACTCACTCCCAGGACATCTGTTTCCCACTAATTACAACTTACAAATATTCAAGAGCCGTGTCAATCAACATCTTCGCACACACACCGCTCGTCGAGCACCATAGGGTCTCCCTTTAGTGTGTGTGCCACTGCCATAAAAAAAGGCTAAGCTTAAGGTTGAATAAGATAATATTGTATAATTTTATTTTTTAGAACGAATAATTACAAAATAATAATAATTGTTGTCATAAAGGTCATTACTTGCATCACTATTTCAATTTTAATCAGCAGTTCAACCAATCGACTAATAATATGTCCTTATTAACAATATTAAAAAAGTAATATTTATAGAATAATAAATATTGTCATAACACATTTTAGTGGCACGCATTAAATCTATATTTTTATTTGAGGTTTACCGGTCAATCATGTTGTTGCATTCCATCAAATTTGACACTGATTTAAAATATATCTTAATATTCAAATACATTAAAAAAAAAGAAAGTATACATTATAGTATATTAAGATACTAGTTTTAAAAGACCATATTTTATCGCACGAGCACGAAATTAGGAAACGACCCGCTTGCGGGGAGTTTCCTAACGTGCGAGTGCGCTAAATGTGTTTTAAAACGTGTATTTTATACTATTTTTTCTATTTTGCAAGTTTTTAATGAAAAACATTAATTTATTCAAGTCGCGATCAAAAGTTGGACGCCCATCTTGTCCCTTTTGACGTCTGTATTATTAGGAATCCCATTCAAAACGGTGTCGAAATTTTTGCTACCGAGCCTTGACATTGAACAATTTTGTTAATATCATAGCAACCAGTCAACAGTGTCGAAAAGAGCTTCTTTTCGATACTACTTTGCGTATCGAATAGACTTCTTTATGATACCAAAATAGAAAACGTTATTTCCATATCTACGCCATATTATTCGACACTGACTTGGCAGCTTTTGTTCTAATTGTAGTTTCTTTGTATCAGTGTGTCCAGGAATTGATTCCGGAATAGGGAAGACTTTTATTTAACAATGATAAGGATTATGTTCATGATAACAGTTTGCATTCAAAGCCAAAAGACATCGGGCGGCCTCAATACCACCTTAAATAGGTGATATAATGGCGGCATTTGAGCTGACGCCAGCGAACGGCGCGAGTATTTTGTAATTTATGGATTTTAAAAGTTTGATAAACAGCGAAAACTGTAAGGGATATCAACAGAGTAAACGTCTACGCTAGTTTGGAACAAATATTATTTATTTTCATAAATAAAAGCGTAGGTAAACGTCCACGCTAGGTTGTGACAAATATTATTTCATCTTCAAACATAAAGTGCTATAATATTTGATATTTTTATTCATAACCCTGTGTGTTAATTATGTTTCATACAGGGTGTCGTATGTGTTTTATATACTAATATGGTTCCAATGTCTCTGAGGGCGATGGTTGCAAGGATTGCGAAATCTGTGGATATACGAAACAAATAATTGGTTCTAAAAAGTTTTGCTTATCCTGAAAAATTTTAATAAGTGAATAATTTTCGCTTATATTATCACAAGAGCTTAAGTTATTTCCGGAATTTGTTTTGAGGCATCGGGCGAAAATTATGTCGATTAGCAGAAATAATTTAAGATCGTATGTTATTCGGCAAGAAAATTTCACACCAAAATTTGAAATATTCTGCCTGTATCCAATATTTTAAAAAAGCAACTGATAATTTGGGAACCCCAGCAGGATGGATCAGTATAACTGATATTCTGTAAAAGTGCACAAGGTAGTGCCAAAAAAAACTGTCAGATAGTAAATGCTTGATTAGAAATTTCGACAGTCCACACATGTATCCCGTTCGCTTGTTTGAAATGGCTTAAACAAAAGGAGAAATCTAATTCAAATCGAGAGATTCTTCTTAACTCCAACCCATAATGGAGTAAACCCAATTCAAATGGATGGTATAAGAACATACCAGTAGGTAAGAATATTACATCTTCGGTTTAAGTCAGCAGCTTCTGATATAGAAATTGACACTAAAAAAGTTAAAAGTGCCAACCATTCTGCAAGAGCAACAGCTGTTTCGAATTTGGCCAAAGAGGGAGTTGATAAACAGTAAACATCTCACTAAAATTACTGGACGCAGTAATAACCAATCAATCAATTCTTGCTTACAATAATTAGACGTCGAACATCATCAAGAGATGATTAGAGCCATGGGGAGAACTTTGCCAACTACTAGCAAGTTTAGTCATGATCAGAGCAAAACACAATATAAAACAAGAATAACGAAATTACCAACTTTACTTGCGTATTGGCAATTTTCGTTGGTTAAAGTTGGTAGAAATATTTTTTTTTGGAGTAGTACGATCCAACATATTTCGTTATACACTAAAAAAAGCGTGTGCACTATGTGCGGATATCAGAAGTGAAACGTCCTAGCCTCGGATTTGGTTAAAAAGTAGTTTTTTTAAAATATACCGCTCCATTGACAAAAAGGAAAGGCCTAAATGAAAAAAAAAACTATTCTTCATAAAAGTTTCGCTTATGTCTTGACAAGGTAATAGAGCAAATCCCATATTTTTATCTTGTAAACTAACAAGGATATAACAATAACAATATTCTCATATTTTTCTTCCGCCAGGTCGTGTCGCTCGCTCATCGTGTATCGCCCGCGGCGGTCCCGACCTTCAAATTTCCTACTCCCGGCGCGCGTTAAGAACTTTCACTTCAAAAAACTACCTTTAATTACATCTAATGCTAAAACTCGGATGAGTAGTAGAGTTCAATCTATAACTTTTTGGCAATTCTAGTTTACTAAAGGTGGCAAAAACGTATATTTTAAAAAGTAATTCACAACACTTCTAATGGAAAAAATATATGATTGACATGATGGTTTGTTGCAGTAAGCGCCCATGTGACATATCATAATATATTATATGTAATTTTTTCGTATCTCGCATATATTTTTTTGAAAATTAATAACAATCTAACGTTTCAGGACAAACAAAAGGTTTTATAAAGAGACTTTTTTCGTAAATCAACCAATAAAAAAACTTTCGCTCTTCCGGAGTCAGTGCGTGGACACACTGTGTGGTATAACACCATGCATTATACGGTAAATACTACATCGGATACTGTCTATCTTTATTTCAGAGAAGTTTGATAGAGGTTTACTGATTTTTTAAATTTCTCAGTTTCTGTTTGAAATCCTTTTTATAATTTTCATTTCATTTGCAAAATTTAAACAAGTTTGTATTTACCATCTTTGCAATGAAAAACAATTTATGTTGATAACAGTCACTATCTTTTCTTCCCAACCAAGCGTAATTTTTGGTTATAGCATTTTTTTATCTTTGTTCCTATAAGCTCCTGTTCTTTGATTTTGTCAAATGCCTCTTTAAATAAATCCATCGATTTTTTCACCACATTTTTAGTACTTTTGTTTGGCACCGCAAAATGCATTCTTATATTAGTACCATAGTTTTTATTTAAAATTAAAATCTAAATGAGAATTTTCCTGCTTACAGTCATAAAATAGTTTACCCAATTATTATTTAATACCTACCTTATTTAATTGTAAAATATGAGTGATGAAAAGTATAGTGAGGTGAGTGATATATCGTCTATGGAAAGCAGTGATGACGATGATTTGGAATTGCTACTAGGCCACCGAATAATTGCGGCGGCCTTACTTTCTTATGCTGCCTTAATTTATCTACTTATTAATAAAAATACAAAATACAGGCACTATGTATTTCCTTTAACGTACAGGCTATACCATGGATTTTATTTGGCGAGGGTTTAGACGAAACAATCGAAGCAGTGATTATTATTTTAGTAAGGTTATGTTAAATAACCAAGTAAATTATCAGCTGTTCCAACCATAGACATAAAATTGATCAGAAAACAGTTATTTTACAGACATGCGCATTAAGAACGATTTTCAAATCGTTGGAAAACTATCTGTGATCTAAGGTTGGATCAAACCTATCATTGTACTTAAAACACTGATTTAGCTAGTTTACGAGACACAAGTTCAGTTGAATATTTTAAATCAATAACACTGCTATTTGGTTGCATGAATATTTTTGAATACTAACGTTCATATACCTCATATGTTATTTTCAAACTTTTAAAATACTTAAAAAGCATTTAATCTGAGTCGAAGAAACATTATAGTAATCAATTCGAGTGAAATGCTTATTGCTAATTGCTATATCGTACAAACTATACGATATAATAAGACTTTAATTTTATCTGCCTAATTAATAATTTATAGGAAGCTTCTGTTTTACAGATTCCCCTTAATCAATCTCAGAATATATTTTTCAACATATTCCTTTAGTTTTAGTTGATTGGTAGTATTAACAGTGTGGTCTACGAGTTGCACCCAATATACTCAATCGAATTTTTTTCTTAATATATTCAAAAACATAAAGTACAGGGTGTCCCAAATTCGAGCCTCATCATTGGGATCTTGGGAAGTAGAAGAGGTACAAGGTCGGTTAAATGGAGGCAAAGTTACGCGATTTGATGCTGATCAAAATGCCACTTTACAAGTTTCAAAATTCCGAACACTTCCGAAGATTTTTGGAAAAAACCGAATATTCGCGATTTCATTTTTATTTTTTTATGACTCTATTTGAATAGATATAACAAAATAAATTTCACATTCACATTGCTACTTTTTCTATTCTACAAGATGGTGTTATCAGATTTTCAAACCGACGTTTCGTATTTGAGCTACCATCATCAACTTTGGTTTTTTTAAATACGGCCCTGCATTTTTTATTACCGATTTTAAAAGCAGTTAAGGTCCCAAAACCAATGATGTATTGCACTTATTTGAAAAATTAATATTAGTGACATTTTCCATCAGAACTCATGTGTTAGAGAGAGACAGAAAACAGATTTTTGGTAAAATCTTACCAAAATCTTATCTTATTAAAATGATTTTTTCGAAAAAGTGCAATACAATAATGAGAATGCGAAATTTATAATTTGTTCCATATCTAATCCGACACAACTATTTACTTGGGTAAATTGCTAAAAATATCGCCTAGAGCCTATGGTTTGAGGGTTGACACTTTAATAATTATATTATTTATTACTCGCTTTTTATGGTAGTTTTTAAGCTTTCTTTATGCAAGACGTTAATGCGTAAAAAAAGGTTTTTGTTTTTAATCCTATTAAAAATTTATTTTCTGTCTCTCTCTCTAACACATGAGTTCTTATGGAAAATGTCAGTATAATGAATTTTTCGATTAACTGCGTTACATCATTGGTTTTGGGATCTTAGAAGCTCTTAATATCCGTAATAAAAAATCCAGGGCCGTATTTAAAAAAACAAAGTTGATGATGGCAGCTCAAAGACGAAACGTCAGCTTGAAAATCTGATAACACCATCTTGAAGAACAGAAAAAGTAGCAATGAAAATGTGAAATTTATTTTGTTATATCTATTCAAATAGAGTCATAAAAAAATAAAAATTAAATCGCGAATATTCGGTTTTTTCCAAAAATCTTCGGAAGTATTCGGAATTTTTAAACTTGTAAGGTGGCATTTTGATCAGCATCAAACTGCGCAACTTTGCCTCCATTTAACCGACCTCGTATCTCTTCTAGTTTCCGAGATCCCAATGATGAGGCTCGAATTTGGGACACCCTGTATATTTGTACCTAATATTACCTAATACTAGAATTATATTCCTCTACGAAACAAAGAAATATATCGCGGACGTTCAGGTGAAACTTTTATATCTTTTATATCCAGGCGTCTGCCATAAGGGTAGATACAATCTAATTTATTTACGACAGGATAAAATATTTTCGTATATTTTTTATGTTTATTTGGAGCATTTCCCAAGGCCCTTCATTTATTACTTATTTAAAATGATATTCTCGAATAAAAGTTATATTCAGTTTTTATGCATTTTGAGTGACACATAACATCAGGCTACTTACTATTATTATAGTACGTATCTTTTGATTTTGTATTAGTCTTAGAGTTGCTAATAAAGTAAACTCTTTACAAATTTACCTTTATGCATAATTTAGTTACTTATTCTGAGCTTTTAGTATTAGTAGAATTATCTAGGAACAAATTTATTTAAGTTTAATATGTGTTTTTTTCTATATTATGCTTTAGTTGATTTTATTTATTTTTTAAACTTCCTATATTAATATCTGAATAATTAGATTTTTTTTTTAATTTTTGGGGGACCTCCACCTTCGCCAGACCGGTCAGAGCTGGAGCCCCTTAGAATTCTCGAAACAAGCTTCTGGATATTTTGCATGCATTCTCTACGTATAGGAACCGGCTCAAATAACTGAAATAAGTTGAGACTAAGTGGAACTAACTAAAAGTTTATTGGACGACTAAACAAAACTAACCAAATCTATGAAAATTTATTATAATGTTTCGGAACTGGCTCAAATAAGTAAAATATGTTGAGACTAAGTGAAACTAGCCGAAAGTTGATCAGACGACTAACCAAAACTAACTAAATCTATTAAAATTGACTATAACACATCGGAGCCGACACAAATGACTAGAGACTAAGTGCAACTAACCAAAAGTTGATTCGACGATTAACCAAAAATAACCTAATCTATTAAAACTGATTATAACGTATCGTAACTGGTTCAAATGACTAAAATAAGCTGATACTAAGTGAAATGAACCGAAAGTTGATTAGACGACTAACCAAAACTAGCCAAATCTATTAAAATTGATAATAACAGATCGGAACCAACTCAAATGACTAAGATAATTTGAGACTAAGTGAAGCTAACCGAAAGTTGATTGAACGACTAACCTAAACTAACCAAATCCATTAACATTAATTAAAACGTATCTTAACCGATTCAAATGACTAAAATAAGTTAAGACTAAGGGAAACTAACAGAAAGTTGATTGGACGACTAACAACTAACCAAATCTATTAAAATTGATTATAAGGTATAGGAACCGACTAAAATGAGTAAAATAATTTGATACTAAGTGAAACTTGATTGGACGACTAACCAAAACTAACCAAATCTATTAAAATTGGTTATAACGTAACGGAACCGGCTCAAATAAGCAAAAAAAGTTGAGACTAAGTGAAACTAACCGAAAATTGATTAGACGACTAACAAACCACACAAAATCTTTTAAAATTGATTATAACGGATTAGAACCGACTCAAATGACTAAAGTAATTTGAGACTAAGTGAAACTAACCGAAAGTTAATTGACGACTAACCAAAACTAACCAAATCCATTAAAATTGATTATAACGTATCGGAACCGGTTCAAATGACTAAAATAAGTTATGATATGGAAAACTAACCGAAAGTTGATTGGGCGACTAACCAGAACTAACCAAATCTATGAAAATTAATTATAACTTATCGGAACCGTCTCAAATAAGTAAAATAAATTGAGACTAAGTGAAACTAGCCGAAAGTTGATTAGACGACTAACCAAAACTAACTAAACCTATTAAAATTGATTATAACATATCGGAGCCGACACAAATGTCTAAAATAAGTTGAGACTAAGTGAAACTAACCAAAAGTTGATTCGACGACTAACCAAAAATAATCTAATCTTTTAAAATTAATTATAACGTATCGTAACCGGTTCAAATGACTAAAATAAGCTGATACTAAGTGAAATGAACCGAAAGCTGATTAGACGACTTACCAACACTAACCAAATCTATTAAAATTGATAATAACTGATCGGAACCGACTCAAATGACTAAGATAATTTGAGACTAAGTAAAACTAAGCGAAAGTTGATTGCACGGCTAACCCAAACTAACCAAATCTTTTAAAATTAATCCTTTAAGTTAAGACTAAGGTAAACTAACATAAAGTTGATTGGACGACTAACCAAAACTATTAAAATTGATTATAACGTATCGGAACCGACTCAAATGACTAAAATAAGTTGATACTAAGTGAAACTTGATTGGACGACTAACCAAAACTCACCAAATCTTTTAAAATTGATTATAACTTATTGGAACCGACTCAAATGACTAAAATAAGTTGATACTAAGTGAAACTAACCGCGTTAGAGCTAGGATAGAGAGACGAATCGAATGCAGTTTTTACAGCCACCACTAAAGTTATAAGTTGTAAAAATGAACGAAACTTGAAGCAATATGCATTTTTGTGGTATATTTTGGTAAACTAAACTTACGTAATCTGCTAAGAGTCATTTTTTACATTAGATTATGTTAAGGGTAAAACTTAGTTTCTCACAACATACTAGTCGTGTTTGTTACAACCACCCTTATAACGTTGTAAATTGTAAAAAGAACGAAACGTGTAGTAATATGCATTTATCTGGTATATTTTTGTAAACTAAACTTACGTAATCTAACCTGATCTCACCCAAACTTCTATCAACTATTAGATTTCCACACAATTATGAGTTTTCTCAGATCTCAAATTTAATTATTAGCGTTGCATTCTGCTTCGGCATTTTCACTGTCTCCCCGGGTTGCATCTTTGTGAAGGACTGTGATTTTTTTCTCAAGGTAATCACCAAATAAGCAAGTGCGTCTAAATCTCTTACATCCAATAGGTTTAATGTCGATTTGTAGAGCGTTCCATTTCTTCGATTAGTACAACCAACTTTTCTACCCGATTCCGAGTTGAATAATAAAAGCTTCAATTGTGTAATATAAATTGATCGTCAATAAGATCCATCGTCGGTCATTTAACTCTTAATCTTTTTTTTTTCTTAAAATTCCCAACTAGATTTTTTTTAATCTCTAACCCATTCTGCTATGTCATTTCTTTTTTCATATTCTGACAACTTAGCTTTTTTAATTTGCTTCTAGTGCATTTATTATGTTTTTTGCCTCTGATTTCATAATTCCTGAGCTCACTATTTTGAAAATAAACATTCATATCTTGTTAGGTCTTATTTTTGTGCATTTTTTGCTAACTGCAAACTTAAAGCTTGTGATGTGGTAGATCTAAATCCTATTTTTGATTGTCATGTGGAAATGAGATCCTTTCTCCTATGGCTTCTAATTTTATTTTCCAAGAAAATCCTGCTGCTGCTTGTTTATATTTTGTTTTGGTAAGGTCAGGAAATGTTCTCCCTCTTAGGCAGAGGGGCGTGTGGAATTCTCCCGAGTGAGTATTCACACAACCGGTGATGTTTTAGTGGGTCATAGGAGTTGCAACTAGCTCCGGCATATTTACGCTTTCGGGCCTTAGGCTGCTTAAGCGATGCCTTAGTTTCTCTATACCATGTCTGCAACGCTTGCACTTGCCCCTCTCATTTTTGCAACTAAGACATTGCTCTTCTCCTCCATCATCTTCCACTATTTGTGACCATGGGCGCCGGCAGCTGAAAGTGCAGGGGGGGGATGTCAGTGTGAGGGAAAAGCTCGACACAGACGACGTCGGAGGCTGATTCGCCTGAATCTTGGGGTGCCACGCCCAGTTGTTACCCAAAAGTCGTTAAAATCGTCAAAAAACACTCCTTATACGAGCAGACGTAGCGGATTTCACCAAGCATTATTGACAAATTATCCAAGTCAATTTAACGTAAAAAAAGTACAGCTATGCAACAGGCAACAAAAGTAAACTGGAACTGGACCTCGCTCTTGATGATATTTTGTGAAATCCGATTTATTGCTTTTTCAATAACTCTGTCCTCTGTCTTTATTATTATTCACAAATTCTCTGTGAACGCTAAGCATACAGAGATCAGAGAATCTTCCCTCAGACATGGTTGATCTCAACCAGGTTTTTACACGTCGAATGGCACTGTAAGATCTTTCAATTGTTGTTGTGATATTTTAAGAAAATAATCAATGTAATTTTCAGGCATGTTTCACTGATTTTGAAATGTACTTTTATACTAAGCGTTATTTCGATAATCTAGGTGGGGGCGACTGCCCCCCCTTGTCCCCCTCTGGCCGCGCCCATGCCTGTGACGTTCTTGTTATTTGCAGTTGTGCAGCGTTTGGTTGTTTATATTTTTTATACAATGACATTAATAGCGGGACTGCAGTCCTATTGCTGCATATTTGCATTTTAGCCTATGTCTATTTACATATTTACAGGGGAAGTGTGTCCTATCACTAAGTGTTTATTCACATATTTACATATCAATATCATATACAGTTTTTCTATATTACTTGTTTGTGCAGGTTTATTCGGCGCCTTGTTCCGTCACTGCAGTATTTACATATGTACATACTGTAAAGTCCTATTCTTATTCATCATCAGGAACTTGGTTCTTTGGTCTTATTATGTGTTTCCTAACTGCTCATCTGGAGTTCTCTAAGTATCCTTTGGCCTCTTGTAGTCCCGCATTGGCCCTGTTTCCCCAACATCATAGTTTAGAAGCAGTTTGAAATGATCACAGAGGTGATTTGCAATGTCAGCATAAAACTTTTCTGCCCCTTGAGTGAGATAGTTCATCGGGGGCACCCAATCTAGGTCTCGTTGTAGATCCTTATTCCTTATAAACCATCGGACCCCTGCTGCCCTTTTCAACAGGATGTTATCCAATAATATTAACTTTAACAAATGCAAATCCCAAATAGGGGAGCCAAATCCCAGCTGAGCCCTCACAATGGCCCTCAACCGGAAAAATACTCGTCTACCATTGAGTTTCGGTGAAATGTGTGTGCCTAGTTCTACATGAAATTTTCGACTTCGTGTTTAAAGATTTCATTTATTTTTCGATTTTTTTATACATATTTCTTCCACTCCCTTTCAATTTATCTAAAGAGGACAATATGCTGAGCACTAGAATTCTTATTAACCGTTACGTGTTATACATGATGTGGTAGGTCTAAATCCAACTTTTGGTTTTCATTCCTAAATACCTATCCTTTGTCCAGTGGCCTCTCATTTTATTTTGCAAGAGAAACTTGCTGAACCGCAAGAATAGGTGGCGACCCTTGAGTTTAGGTGGAATTTGGGTGCCTAGTTATACATGCAATTTTCGACTTGTGTTTAAATATCTTATTATGCAAGAAATTAATTTTTCGATTGTTTATTTCCCCGACTCTCTTTCAATTTATCACTAGAGGATATTATGCTGAGCCATAAGAATTCTTGCTGGCCCTTGAGGGTTATACAAAATAGAGTATATTTTAATGCATTTCTGGTTTTTTATTGTCTATATAACTCTCGCTAATCAGTCTAACTTATTTTCCAAGAAAATCTGTTTATCCTTTAGATTTTTTGTAGACCGATGCATTTGATGCAAGTATGGGTAGATCTAAGTGCATTTTCAGTTTTTTTATTAAATATTACCCCACTTCCCTTCAGCTTGTATAAGCCGAAAATCTACCGCAAGAATTGTTGTTAACCCATGCATGTTTTGAGAAGCTTCTAAATACAATTATTATTGTCGATTAACTTTTTCTAAACTTTTTCTGCTTCAAGACATATCTGTTAACACGGAAGAGTTCTTGTCTATCCATGCATTCAGGGCCGGATTAAGGGTCCAAGGCGCCCTAGGCTAGTCTGTCCTTGCCCCCGCCTTCATGTTTATGTTTTTGATAGTTTATTACACTAATAAAAATTATCTCTTACTAAAAATTAAAAGAATTTTATTGAAAAAAATTTTTACAATTTTATTTTTCGACATTTCATTAAAGCAACTTCATTAATTATGTCAAAAAATCTGATGTTTGGACCCGTTCCGATTCAATGGCTAAAAAGGATAGGTCTGTCACCTTTTGTTGACTTAAAGTGCATCTCATATGGTTCATCAATCTATTTAGTGTTGGAACCGAGCTTTCGCCCAAGCAATTTGTAGCAGATATTCTTAAAAACATCTTATTGCAACATCCACATTAGGAAAAGCTGATACCAAATTCATTTTTCTTATCATTTTAAGCATATCTTCCACTTCCACATTAATTTTTTGATAGTAATCTGCAGTTGCACCTTTTAAAAAGTATTTAAATCGAACACATTATTTTGGAAAATCATCATCCACATCATTATTATATATATTTTGTAAATACGATGCACTTTACCGATGCACTTTCAACTATTAAGCTGTCATCTAGTGTAGTTAAGTTAGATAATAATATGAAAAGTGTTAATTTTCATGTTACTACCTCCATTAAAATTTATCTCTTGAACCCTCCTTTCTACGCTTTGCAGTTTTTGAATTGTATTCCTTTTCGTATCGTGCTTATGTATATTGCAATTAGAAAGCTTTTTACCTTCTTCTTCATAATATTAGAAATTACTTATCAGTTGGGTTATATAATATAAGAGATTCATACAAATGAACAGAATTTAATACATTCATGTCGGATTTTTGTAGTACAATGCTCGTTTTGTCAAAATGCCCCATGACATTACTCCAAATAAAAGTAATAATGACGGCTTCCAGTGCTTCCAACTCAGAAAATTTCTTTAATTCATTTGCCTTAACTTTCGTCAAAGAAGATTGTGTAGAATCATTTAAAAGGCTCATTAAAGCATTTCTTAGGCAATCGAATCCTACATGCAGAGCTTTAGTTGAATCAGCTCTAGCTGACCATCGTGTAGCAGATATTTTTTGTACCAATAGTTTTTTTTCTTTCATTAGAATGTACCTAAAGCGGCTTTAGGCATTGTATATACACTGTGGGCTAAATTCAATTGGAACCTTCTTTAATGCTTGATAACTTTTTTATTTTCAAAGGCTTTTTTATCATTTTTGGATATGTTATGGCCTAAGGTATTGGGATAAAAAAGAACTTTGCAAAGAGGCTCTACTTCGGTGGCGTACATAAAAGGGGGTATTTTTCCAAACCAATGTATTTCAGGTCGTTGCAAAAATCGGCCAAATGAAATATAGATGTAAAAATGGGCAAAGACATTAGAACCAAAACGCAACCGGGTCTACTTCATTGGCATACAGAAATTTTGAATCTACTTAAATTTTTTAAAATAAAAAAAAATATTTTAAATTTTAATGTACGCCACTGAAGTAGACCCGCTTTACAAATTTTCTTTTTGAATCTAATATCTTAGGTCATGATATGTCCAAAAATGATAAAAAAATCCTTTGAAAATAAAAGGCCATTAAGCATTAAAAAAGATCCAATTTAACTTGGCCCACAAGACATGGTTTTTTCAAAATTAAAGTATCAATTTCTATTTTCATTTGTATTGACCTAGTTTTTTAATGGGCAATACTCCGAACCCTTTCAAGTCTTTTTTGCCCATTTCTACATCTTTATTTCATTTGGCCGATTTTTGCAACGACCTGAAATACATTGGTTTTGAAAAATAATTCCTTTTCAGTGCGCCACTGAAGTAGACCGTCTTTGCAAAGTTATTTTTAATCCCAATACCTTAGGCCATAACATATCCAAAAATGATAAAAAATAATTTGAAAATAAAAGGTCATTAAGCATTAAGAAAGTATCCAATTTAACTTGGCCCACAAGACATGGTGTTATCAAAATTAAAGTATCAATTTTAATTTTGTTTGTATTGACCTGGTTTTTTAATGGTCAATATTCCGAACCCTTTCAAAGCTTTTTTGCCCATTTTTACAACTTTATTTCATTTGGCTGATTTTTGCAACGACCTGAACTACATTGGTTTTGAAAAATACTCCCTTTTCTGCACGCCACTGAAGTAGACCATCTTTGCAAAGTTCTTTTTAATCCTAATACCTTAGGCCCTAACATATCAAAAAATGATAAAAAAGCCTTTGAAAATAAAAAAGTTATTAAGCATTAAAGAGGGTTCCAATTTAATTTTGCCCACAGTGTAGACGTTATATAGTAAAATCAAAAAATTATCTTATCACCTTAACAATGTGAGGCCGTGCGGCGGCGTCCGCGATAAAAATAGGAACTAAGACTGGTTTAATTAGTAGTAATTTGTAAGTTTTTTTATTAGGTAAATCTTTTAATAAGTAGTGTATTGTTGTATTGAACATAGATAAATTGTACTTATGATATTTAACTTAGAAATGGGGACATTGGGATATTTTTGGGCGTCGCGCGCGACCGTCGCCGGTCGGTCCCGCAGCGCCCCCACTACCTGGGCGTCCCTAGGCTATAGCCTAGTTAGCCTAGTGGGTAATACCGCCCTGCATGCATTGGGGAAAGTTGGTACTTCTCAAGTGTTTTTTTTTTAATAATTGTTACCACTCTCCGTCAATTTATTCTAAGAGGTAAAACTGCTGATTCTTGATGACTCATGCGGTTGTATGGGAAAATATCCCGGTTCTCCTAAAACTTAATTTCGAATAAATATCATTAAATTGAATAGACAATGAAAGTTGACTATTTTTCTAGTTGTTAGTAACTTTTGAAGTAACTGATTATTGAAAAATAATTAGTTACTTTTATGGTAGTGAAATTACAGTAACTGATTACTTTTATAAAACAATTAGGAAAATATTAGTTTTGTTAAAAGTAACTTGGAGAACCTTAACAGTTTGTTTTTCAATAAAAGGTAACCGAAAAATAGTAGAAACTTTTTTGATATAACTTTCACAGCTCTCATTAGAACGCTATAAATAAATATACGGTTCACTGGAGACAAATTTCAAGTTTCGCCGACAGCGTTTGGCATTGGCGCGAATCCGGATCAATCTGGTTCGTGACCTGCGGTGGCTCTGCTACGAGGGACAGTGTGTGACTTATGTATCCTATCGTGTTAAATCCGTTTTTAAAAACAACTCACAAACTACTACAGGGTCTATATTACTGTTAGTTGACAAAATATGTATCAAAACGATGCAGAGACTTTACAAGCCAATATAAGACAAACTAAAATTATGGTTTTACTAATATTTATAAGTTTAAAGATGCTGAGCTAGCTTGCAGGTGCAGCAAGTGCAGATGAGCTTCGTCGGATGGTCTGTTCCCATAACTCCTCCAGCCTAAGATGAGAACCAGGGTTGACATGGTTTGAATTTAAAGATTGAGGGTGGCTTGGATCCCTTGTAACCCGTTTTTATTTCTTCCAATGCTGTAGTTGAGGGTGCTTCAGTCCTCTTCTTCCTCCATAATCTATAACTAATATATAAAATTGCAATAACCAATAGTAGGTAAAGAATTATTGTCCAAAAACTGATTCTGTCAAAATGTATCGGCACTTCATTGATTTCATTAATTTCATGTCTTTGTTTATTTAGAGCACTAAAAATATCTTTCGTTTCGTCAAGATTTATGGAAGTTAATTTTAGTTCTTCCTCAATAAATATATCTTTTGAGTTTTTAATGTCTAAATTAAAGTTTAAATTCGGAAGTAAAATGTTTTTAAATTCTGGTTCGGAATTTTGGACAGTTTTTAAAAGAGTATCTTTTAACGTTATCTCACAGTCATAAAAGAGTTCGATTACATAAGTTCCATTTATAAGTAGATTTTCTTTGTCGTTACCACACTTTTGAACTGCAACGGCTCTATTAGGTGATATGACGATCCATTGACCTTTCTCCAATTTTTGGAATTTCTCCTCGGTGACGTCAACCTAGACTTGTAGGCAATTGGTGATGTTTCTTGAATACTTCAGCAGTTGAAGGTCGCATGGTGAATCTTTGTTGATTTTTGAAATATGGATTTCTCGGCATGGTTATTATTTCTTGGCATTTTACGTCGAAGAGTACAAAACTATGTTCATTCAGGAGAAAGTACTTAGAATGTGGGATTATGGCTTTGAAGGATCTTTGGGATCTTGTCGGCAAGGAATATAAATGATAATAATTATAATTATCGCTTTCGACAATCGGTATTTCTAAAATAAATACTATCTGATTACCTTTCACATAGCTTTTAATTTCGGTTAATTTTTGGAATATTAAGATGTTTTGCAAATTTACTTCGAAAGGAAGTTTGTTCCTTGTCTTTTGAATGTATTTACTGATGGTTTGTAATTCGAGTAAAAATTCTTTTGGTTCGATTATTGAATTGCAAAGTATGTTTAATTTTGCAAATCTCATTGCAGTTTCAATTCATTTTAAAATATCATACATTATTCTGAGTGTTGCTGTTAATTGTGAAATTGCCAGTTCTTGAGCAATGTAATGGTATATTTCGATATTCTCAAGATGTGTAGATTTGATGACCTTACTAGTTCTGAAATTCGGGGTTTTAATATTATTTGTTTATTTGAAACGATAATGGTATCATTTTGAAATTTTTGTATAGAGCCTTCTAATAAGAAAATTTGATCTTTTAAAACAGTTTTTATCTTGTTTTGGTTATTTGCTAATGATGATATAGCTTCGTCATGTCGTTTTGCGTCATTTTGACCTAGGTTGCCGGTTATTGATTTTATTATTGATCCGAGTCCATCTATGATGTCTCTTTTAGTTCTATACATGAACGATGGGTTTATTCGTGATATTTGAATTTAGATTTTATTTTCGAGGTTACTTATTATGTGGCAATAATTTTTTAATTCTTTGTTGTAATTATTGGTTTCAGAGGTGTTTTCCAATGTGCTTTTAATTTGAACGTAGAATGATTAAATCGAATGAAATTCATTGATAATATTAGAAAAATAAAAAATTTGAATAAAACCAAGTATCGACTTGATTGTGTGCATTGCCAAGTTTTAGAGGTAAAAAAACAGGGATTTCATTTAGGTTATGGTAAATGGGTTGTTGTAGTATTGCTGGTCCGATGATGCACAGGATAAGTCTGGAACAACAGAAGGGTTTTTTACTTCGATAATGTGAACTGTTTCAGGTTTACTGCCTTTAGTTTTGTGAGCTATTTTAGCACGGTTCATATCTAACAATTGTGTAATGACATAAGGTCCTAAGCAAATTTTGATTTTTCTTATTTCTATTATTAGGATTAGTTTTATATACTGTTTGACCTACTTTAAATTCTGAGTTCGTTTCGCCTAAAGCGTTGTGTTTTGAAACGATTTTTTCTTTTTCTAAGTTGCTAAGTTTTTCGGAAACATTTTCGTATACGTGTTATAATTTTTCTTTGTGATTTTTCGCATACTGGGAAAAGATTATTTCCGGCACGAATATTTCGTTTGGGTCCCTTAATTCTGAATGGCCAAATACCAACTCGAAAGATGTATAATTTGTCGCGCTGTGTATCGAATTATTATAACCAATTATTGCGTAATCCATAAGATCGCATTTTGTTTCGTCAGGATACATTTCTCTTAAAACTGGCAGGTGTTCAATGACGGTGGAATGGAATCTTTCAAAGACAGCATTTAACTCATGTTGTGGCGTAGTAAAATGAACTTTTATCTTGTGTAACTTGAGCATTTCTTCGCTGTTTCGCAATTAACATTATTGCCTTCATCAAGAATAATATTTTGTGGAACGCCAAATGATGAGAATTATTTTATCAGAGCTATACACATGTAAATTGCAGTTTTTCCTAGTAAAAAGATTGCTTGTGCGAATTTTGAGAAAGCGTCAACTAGCGTGAGATAGTCGCGATTATCAAACCTAAACACGTCGATATGTACCACCTGAAATGGTTTAGAAGGTGTTTCGGTTAACATAAAAGAAACATATGGTTTTTTCCTACCGTACCTACTTAGATCGATTATAGAGGTCGCACTGACTAATGTAATTCGTTACATTTTTTTCATCTTTTTCCAATAAATTTTCTTTTTAAATATTAAAGGGTTTCAATAATGCCTCGATGGTTTGTTTTACCTTCGTGATGATTTTTTATCATTAAAACTTGTTCTTCTTTATCGGAAATAGTATTGACCAATTTAGTACATCGAATTAATTTCGGACCATTTGAGTTTGTATATTCTTTTAAAAAGTCTAGAATTATTTTTCCGTTTTCACTGATCGGAATTTTTATTTTTATAATTTTGTGATTTTCCTATGTTTCATGGGTAATATGAATTTTTGGGTAAATTTTAGGGTAGACTAAAATTTGGTTAACTTTATTATTTATTATTTCTTCGAAAATAGGAATATCTTGATTAGTATGTTCAGTGGTATTTGATCCTTGGGTGATAGTGTTATCATCGAGGGGTCCAATGATTATGTCAGAGATAATTTTAATTTTTTGTTTATTTTGGACAGGCAAAGTATTTGGGTTTAAATTAGGGTATGTTTTAAAGGTGGGGTCAATGGAAGATTCTATATTGTCTAGGTCAGTGATTGGAGAGAATTGGCCTAAATATTGACTTATGTCGTCAATATCTCCGGGATTATTGATTACAGATTCGTTTTCATTTTCGAAAGCGTTTAATGAAATTCTAGAGAGTCAATCGGCATTGGTATTATATTTGCCTTTTTTATAAATTATTTTTTGGTCATACTTTTCTAGTTTTAGTTTCCATCTTATTAGTGTTGAATTGGGTTCTTTAAGATTAAATAGCCAAATTAGAGGTCGATGATCGGTGTAAATAGTAAACTTCCTTCCATAGAGATAGGTTCTAAAGTACTTACATCCCCAAACTATTGCTAAAAGTTCTTTTCCTACGGTCGAGTATCGGGTTTCAGTTTCGTTTAGTGTACTCGAAGCATACGCAACTGGTTTATCGTTAGGAATGGCGCCTTGTGAGGGAACTGCGCCTAAAGCTATAGGTATTACTTGCGTCTGTGGTGAGAATAAATTCTTTTGTGAAATCGGGATATTGTAATACAGGGTCGTCAAAATTTGTTTAGCGGTGTTAAATGATTTCATAAATTCCTCGTCGTGTTTTATTATAGCGCCTTTTTTAAGCATTTAGTAATTGGTTTCGTAATTTTGGCAAAATCAGGGATAAATCTGCGATAATATCCAAGTAATCCTAAAAAGCTTTTTATGTCTTTTTGTGTTTCTGGTAAAGGAAAGTTTTCAATTGCAGAGATTTTGTCAGGATTGGGTTTTACTCCCTCTCTTGTTATTGTATGGCCTAAATATGGTACATCTTGTTTTATAAATTCTGACTTGTCAAGTTGCACTTTAAAATTGCTTTCCCTCAAACGGTCAAAAACAGATTGTAATCTACCAATATGTTCATCTAAATATGTACTGTCAATAATTATATCGTCAAGATATACGGAACATATTTCGTTTTGTAAACCCCTTTATACTCTATCCATCACCCTTTGGAAGGTAGAGGGTGCCTTTTTTAACCCGAAGGGCATTATTTTAAACTCGTTGAAAAAGAGTTTTTTCAATGTCTTCCGGATCGACTTCGATTTGATGGAAGCCGCTAGCTAAGTCAATAGTCGCAAAATAATTAGCTTCACCTAACTTATCTAAAATATCAGTAATGTTTGGTAAAGGGTATTTATCATCAGTACTTTTGTCGTTTAGTTTCCGATAATCGATAACTAATCACCATTTTTTACGACCGGACACCTCAAGCTTTTTCGGTACTATCCAAAATATCTCGATACTCAAAACATAGTTTTCGGATAGCATCCTTTTCCTCTTTATTGCAATGTTCTAATCTGAGATTTTTAAAGTTTTTTTAATAGGTTCCTATTCTTTAGAAAAATAATTATCGATTTCCATTTTTTCAACAAAGTTTACATCTAATAAATTTATGGGTTCGATATCGAATTGGTCATGAATGTTAAGTTTTATGGGGTTATTTCTGATGTTAGTGATAGTCGTTATCGCGAACTGATTTTCTATGTTTACTATTGTCTTTGGCATTTTCAGACCGTTCTTGAAATTTTCGGTGTTTAGTAAACCTGCTCCGGATTCTACCCTTATGTTATAATTAAGTCGTGGTTTAGAATGGTTTAAATTTATATTTGAGTTTTCAGAATCCAAAATTATTGGTCCAACAGTTTGTCGTAAGCATAATTGATTGTTGTTAATGTCCATTTTTGCGTTTAATTGTTTTAATAGATCTATACCTATTAACCCGTCATACCTATTGCTAAATTTAAACAAATAAAACTTATGCGTTTCATTTACTGAGAAAATATTAAAAACCGGTATCTTAGCAACTTGGTTGTAATACGAGATATTGAAGGGTTTCAATAATGCTGTTTGAATATTACAATTTTCTTTATAAATGTAGTTTTTTTAAAACGCATGTGCCAGACGTGGACCAATTAAACTTTCAGTACTACCTGTATCAATAAGAAAATTAGAATTTATTTCAGGGATAAAAATATACAGCCACTCTGCTTTGATAGTGTTTATCTGTATCATGTTACGTTGGTCGAATTGCAAGCCTCGTGAAAATTTGAATCATGAGTGTCTGTTACGTTACTACAAGGTTGTGGAATGAACTCGTCAGATGGGGCGTTTTCAGCTGGGGCTTGATATTAATGAGTGTTAGTGACGTCATAATCATATGTTGGATCATTAGAATAATCTTGATAGGTATATTCTTGGGTTTCATTATTTTCATAATGGTTATTATACTCGAATGGATTTTCAAATTCAATAGGTGTGTTATCGAAATTTTGGGTAAATAGTTCGGCGGTGGTGAATTTTGGTTTATTCATGTTAGTAAATTTTGAGCCTTGATTAGATATTCTTGAAAAACCTGAACTGGTATCCATAGGCTCGGGCTTTTGCTGTTGATTACGATTTGCATGGAATTTTTGGGGATTGAATGGTGAATTTTGTAAATTTTTACTCATGAATTGAGGTTGTAACTGATTAGGTCGAAAATTATTTTGGTTAGGGTGCATTGGACGCCATTGATTGAAGTTTGGATTTATTAGTCTTAATGGAGGGTGGAAATTGTTATTGTTGTTATTATTGTACCGCGGTCTAAGATTTGGCTTGGGGGTTGGAGCGGAATAAAACATTGGCTTATAATTATTGTTATGAGAAGAATTATTTACTGGTTTATTTGGAACAATTTTTTGTGCACACTTATAAGTTTGCATATTAAGATTGTTACCACGTTGTGTTGAATAAAGAAAATTTTCTTCTTGAATTACTAAACCTGTTGCTCTTTCTAGACTATTCGGGTCTCTTAGATGGACGTTATTTTGTAAATGCGGAGGTAAACTACGTATATTTTTTTTTAAAGCAAGATCATCATAGCTCTCTAACCTTATACCTTTTTCTGCATTCGTGATATCCATATAGTTTAATTTTGAAATAATTGAAGATCTGGAATCTTGACATCGCATTCCAAAATTATAAGGACTTTCGCCTTTAAATGGTCGTATATTAATTAAATCTTGAACTGAACAATAGAGGATCGCCAAAATTTAATCTTAAGTGTTCTTTTACACTTTCTCAAGTTACTAGTACGATATTTGAACCTATGAGCATTAACGCTCGATCTGTTAATCTCAGCCCTTAAAATAAATCTTCTTAGTAGATACTTCGGTATTATCAGTACTAAAGGTAGAATGCACAAATTCGCATTTATTGATAAATACATTTATAGTATGTGGATCACCATCATACCGGGGAATCGAGTTAATCGCGAGCTTTAGTAAATTGTAGTCAGTAGCCATCGTTACTCTATTATCTTTTTCTAAAAATAGATTTTCTAATAAAACAGCGATATCTTCGATATTACTCATAAAATGTATTAATTCATTAGTAGTCTTTTAGCTGAATAAAAGACTTGAAAAATTAATAGAATAAAATAATATTACTTAGATTGTCGATTGTCAATTTCCGCAGCAAATATAAATATTATCAATTATATATGTATGGGATAAAAATCAATGGAAAATGGTAAATGGAAATTGCACTTACATAAAAATTATCTTCATCCTTATCTAGGGTACCTATAGGATGAAGTCGATTTGTGACTTCCGCCCAGGTCTTCTGCAGGAGGTTGCGCGGGTGAAGACTTCCTTGCTTGGGTTGGACGATGCTTGTTCCTGCGGCTGATGTGCTCTCAACCGTTCCCGTCGCTTGGTTCTTCCTTTAACACTTCAGTGACTGATTTATTCGATTTCCCAATTAATCGTTGAAACGAAAAATCGATGTTCGATACACCAATTTTCGGGAATCCTACCGACTGCGCCATATATGTCTTCTATCGTGTTAAACCCGTTTTTAAAAACAACTCACAAACTACTAAGTTCAAAGATGCTGAACTAGCTTGCAGGTGCAGATGTACTTCGTCGGATGGTCTGTTCCCAGAACTAGTGTGCAAACGCCTTGAGATTGTGTACTGTCGCGTCACGTTGTATCATGTATCAAATAATAACCGAGGAAAGCGCACCAGCGAATACTTTTTGAATATCTCCGGAACGTTGGGCTCTACAGACTGCTCGCGGTTCCAGGTATGCGGCAACTTTTGCGTTTGATGTAAAAATATCAAAACGATTTTGCTGAATGACTACTCGATATCTTTTGTACTCGGTCATTAGTAACTCATTTCGAGTTTAAAAATAGAGCGAGGGAACCTCTCCTAATAGGTGTGGTCAACATTTTCGAGATTCTAGCGGACATGCCACGCAGTTGCTTTACACATGGAGTGATTAACTTAGCTACATCTACTGGCCATATTCAAGCATATTGCCCAGAAATGGCGGTAATATCGTTGTGCAACAAGCTTCTAATACATGTATTTATCTTTGCGTTAGCCATAGATGAAATTTAGAGTAAAAATTAAATTATCATTAGAATAGTTTGACTATGAGATGTTTTACATAGTAATAGAGCTTATGTATAAGTTTTCATAGTCAAAATATATCTACTCATTAGTGCCCCTTATAACCTAAGATTCATCCAAATGGTAATTTTTCTGAAGAAAACAAAAAATAAAGAAAACACCAAACGCTTTGTATCTTAGAAACGAAGTGTTTACGGATACATATTCATATTAACATTTCGTTATATAGCGTTTAATCCACAAGTAGCATACATTTCCAAATTGCGCCGCATGCATATTATAAACATATAAGTATATGTGTCTTTGATTGTTTTTAAAAATATTATCAATTATAGTAGTTTCACAAAAGACTGCATCTATTTGAATGCATGATTCCAACATTATAGTTAAGAAAACTGCTACTATTACCTCTTAACCTAGAGATACCGTTAACAAATAACAGGTTAAAATCCTTTTAAAACTGCCGTACAAAGTGGTGCACTTTATTAACTTAATAGGGATTATATTTTATGAGTCGTAACGGCGGTTTGGGCATATAAAATCGTTTGGGGTCGTTAAATTTTATGGGCTCTCCTGCTGATGCAATCCTACTATTTTGTATAAATCTTTTAATTCTCGCCTATCAACGGCAGCAACATTGAGGAAGATAATTTTCAAATTTGGTTTTAACTAAAACACATATTAATTGTTTAATGTTCGCCTGAGAAAAAATAAAATGTTGTCGTTTGTGTACATTGGAAATGCTATACAGGCGTGGAAAATATTTGTCGGATTATAGCCTACGAATGTGTTAGAAAAGTTAAAAAATGGAGTATAGAAATGTCGCAAATCGAACAGAGATCGCGATCGTAGTACACGCCACGCCTTCCGCCACCCTAATATACCCGCCTATCATGTTGAGTATTTTACTTTCCACCGTCTGGATGTAAGTGTTTTAACTGGTTTTACTCTAGTTTTATTTTTTCTTTGAAAACTCTTGATACATACTTTAAGGATTTTTCCCTAAATAACATTGCTTAGAATAATGGACGCTAATACTTACACATTGTTATTAAAATAGCTTAGTTTGATTTATATTACATTACTGTAGAGCGGTCAACGAACCGATTTATATTTTTAAGAATTCTGTTAGTGAAGCCTGCAAATACGCTGTATTTGGTTCGTTGGTTCATATTTTAATTTTGGTTGGCACCAATTGCCGGCCGGTCATTCCGGAGTTCGTTAGATCGTTTTGGGACCTCTGCTTCTAAATATATTCACACGGCAGGCTGTAGTTTTTGTAACATTCAACCGAGTAATAGGAAAGTACGATTTCTTATAAATGCCAGCTGTCGTTTTAAGTTTTTAAAAGTTTATCGTTTTGTTAGGTAACATTCTCTGTTAATTATTGAATCCTTTGATTTCGATGCCACACTAGTTGCTTCCGTCGTAATGTTATGCTCATAATAAACGAGAACTGAGGTGTTTGTTATCTTAGAAATATTCCTTGTATCGAAATCGCTAGGCTTCTTTCAGTCCACCCCTACTTCTTAATGGGACATAGGCAAAGGCAAATTGATGAAAACGATCGAAACTTCTTTCTAGTTAGACCGGTCGGCGAGGAGAGAAGTTTCAGAGACTCCACATTTAGTTTGTGATTTAATTCAACCCATTTATTGGGGATATATTGTGGAACCTCTTAGTGTTTTGACACGACCGATTTTTCGGGATCTACATACTGTATTAGTTGAGTTTTTTCTGTGGAATTAATTCGTTTATTGCCTGTGAAGCGCGTGGACGCCATGACGCTAACGGTTTTTTCATTATTTCTAGAGGCTTTCCACGTTCGTCAGATAAGGCCGAAACCGTCGAATTTCCCTAGGCCTCACACACACCAACGAGGTAATTATTGCTCCAATTTTGCCTAAATTAATGATTTAATTGCGTTATCTGTGATACCTTTTTTTGTTCTTATACCGCCATTTGCTTTGCGTCCCATATGTTATCTTATCTACTCCATTTTATCAAATCTGAATTTTTATTTTAATGTAACTTGAGTTTTGATCGTATGGGGAAGTTTATATTTTCTTTTAGGAGTGATTCATCCCTATCTTTGTTATATTCAAGTTGTTTGTACCTTGGTACCTCTTTTATTTGCTCATGAACATTGCAAGTCCATGTTATCTTTTCTGGGTGAATTTGTTTTATAAAGAAGATATATTTATGCAAGGGGGGGGGGGGCTGTGGTTTTATTAAATTAAGGGGGATTCGTCTAATGCGCACTGGGATATTTCAGGGTTTTACTGGAGAGCCACAACTTTTATTAGAGGGCCACAACCTTTACTGGAGGGCCACTACTTTTATCTGCACGCTAGAACCACCATTTTCTAGTGGGTTGGAAGCAGGCTTTGCCAGCAACAATTATCAGACAATCTCGACACCGAGCTATCGAGACCTCGACTAGATCTTCCCCTCGGGGCCATCGAGAGGCAGTACCTGCCGTATCAGTAAGTGCCCTGTGCCTCCACCAGAGTTCGACGACCGGATTTGGGGTATTGTACAGAAGCTTTATCTTCCATTAATTCGTTTGTTTATCTGTTTAATATAATCGCTCTTCGTTTTCCTTCTGTTAATATAAATCAAACATTTACCGCTACGCTTCGACATAGCTCATTAATTTTATTTTCATTTATTCACTGGTTTATCGGACCAATTAATCTGTTTGCTTTGAATTTTCTCTCTTTTTAAGATAAGTCAAGCGTTGGCTCAATAAAACCGCGGGTCGGTCAAGTTTGCCCCCCCGTATTAAACAAATTTCAAAAATAATTGAAGCATAATTTTGCACACATTTAGCACAATTTTGCACACCGCAAATAAAATTTTGCACAACCTCACAAGGAAAACTAGAGCTGGATTTTATTAGGGGGGCAAACTTGACCGGTCCCCCCCCCCCCCGTCTGTTACAAAATTGAAAAATATTGATGCCGCCTGATTCGGCAAATTTTGCACTACTATTTTCAAATTTTGCACACTTTTCTGGGGAAAGTTATAAAGTGTTAAAAATTTGAATTCCCCCCATGTTTGTCAAAATGTGGAAAAATTTTGATGCTGCTAAGTTCTACTAATTTTGCAAAATCTTGCACACCTATTTTCAATTTTTGCACACTTTTCTGGTGTTAAAGATTTGCATTCCCCCCCTCCCCGTTTGTCAAAAAGTAAAAATTTTGATGCTTATAGGTTCAACTAATTTTGCAGAATTTTGCACACTAATTTTAAAATTTTGCACATTTCTCTGGGGAAAGTTATGAGGTATTAAATATTTGCATTTTCCCCCCGTTTGTCAAAAAGTTGAAATGTTTTAATGCTGCTAGGTTTAACGAATTTTGCATAATTTTGCACACCTATTTTTAAATTTTGCACACTTTTGTAGGAAAAGTTATGAGGTTTGTCAAAATGTTGAAATCAAGTTTGCCCCCCGTATAAAATTCAGCTCTAGTTTTCCTTGTGTGGGTGTGCAAAATTTTATTTGCGGTGTGCAAAATTGTGCGAAATGTGTGCAAAATTATGCTTCAATTATTTTTGAAATTTGTTTAATACGGGGGGCAAACTTGACCGACCCTATAACCGCTCTGAAGTTTATCTTTATAATATGAATCAAGCATCGACAGCCACGCTTTCAAAGGTTTTATTCCAGTTTGGTTCTTTTGTTGACTTATCGACTCATTTGATTTAATTATTGTGGCCTTGTAGCCGTTCATTGCTACATGTTATCATTGCTCATTTAAAATCGGTGCAGCTATTAGCGCTCGCATACCTAGTTGTAATTAGCTGAGTTAAAGTTAAAGTGATCACTTCGGTTAGTAGTATTTATGGCATTTAGTTGTAAGGCATACAGAACCGAGTATTAACAACTGAATTCGTCTCCGCACAATCTCCATATTGGGCTCTGTTTATTTCATCAATTACTTTAATAGTCATTTGACATTCTTTTGTCTTAATTAACTGTAATTCCATTTAACATTTTACTCCAGATAGATTGTTGCTGTGTTTAAAAAAAAAGAACTTAGTAGCAAATATATTGTTTCTTAAATTTTATATTGTGTTTTCTTGAGTTAAGTTAATTGATTAACTGATTAATTATTGATCTAATAAGCCAGCCTATATTCTCGTTTTCTTGTTGGTTTGAAATTAAGTACCGGTTGATTTAATGACCGACCTAGCCACCCTGCACAACACCAGCAGAGCTTTTTCCATTTAGTTGGCTAGCACGGGTGGCGCTCAAACGACCCCACTACAGGGGCCGGGCATTTGCAATACAACCCTCCGGGGGCAGATTCCTTTTTAATTAAAAAAATATCTTTACTTTATTTTTAAACTTTAATAAGAAAAAAACGTGTTTTTTTCTAACTGCATAATGGCTTAACGGCTTAACGCTGTTGCTCATATTAGTCTTTAAGTACGTAAAAGTAATATTTTATGAAGTGATAAATAGTTGATTTATCCCCAAGAATAGTATATCATAAATTTTCAATGGATTTTAGTCTGTGTTGGTATCTGTATCCCTAAACACCCTGCCTCTCTTCTTTCCTATTTTACGACTTATGATCATGGCAGCTCGATCAAGTCCTAAGCGGAAAACGAACTGCCAGCACTAATTTATTTTTATTACTGTTAAGATTAAAGGTATAACGGTTAAATAGGTGTAATAAATAATATTTATGATATCGAGTACTTCCCGCTCCAGATTAAAACAAATTTACTTTAGAAAATATTTACAAGCTTACTTAAAAATCCATTTTCTCGCTCTCTTCCTAAGAGAACGAACACTTAACTTAAATATTTATTTGCAAAGGAATTGCTTCGTTCAAATAAGAGCTACACTTATTCCATGCTATTGGCTAATGCTCTTTTTAATATTTCAGCTGGTTCCTCCTTATGCTTCGGAACGAATCAAATTAAATAAAATGAACGGTATGAGGTAGGAGTATATGTACTAAACGATTATACAGGGGAAAATAATAATTGTCAGTCAGTGTCTGTAATTCCTTTAATGAAGATAGTTCAGTTTATGCAATGCTTACTGAAAGGTCGCAACATGGGAAATATGTATTTAATAATTTAGCAATCGTTTAGTAAAATATTAAATGCTTTCTCAGACAATTTATATGAAATTTGTTTGTTTTTACTTTCTTATTAAATTCTAAGCTGTAACTGCTAATCTTGTTCTTAAAAGTTTTTATCAGTTCAATTATGAAAATTCCAAAGGAAATAATAACCATTATCTCACACGTATCTATTTCGACTTGCAAGGAAAGATAATTTGTGTTATGTTACTAAATCTCAAGATCAAGCAGAGTACGTATACAATAAATTACAAATATTGACAGTTTAGTTAGACATGACGTCACACAGCCGACAGGCCCTCATTTTGTGACCCAAAACTCGAAAACTAGTCGATATAGTGAAAAATAGAATATATCTAAAGGTTGACCACCTCAATTCAGAAATAATCGTTCTGGGAGGTTTCAATGCCCACAACACCAACTGGATCAAACATCGCAACAAGACCGACGGCGAAAGTAGAGAAGCTGAAGAATTTGTTATCAGCTGCGGACTTACTCAACTTGAAGGCGAACCAACTCGGATCTGAGAGAGGGGCGAATCTGCCACCCTCCTGGATCTTTTTCTAATCACAAATCCTGACCAGTCCACAATTACAGTTGGTCGGCCATTAGGTACCTCCGACCAGAAACTTATTACAATGGTTTGTGAACTGCCACTCCTGCAGAAACCATTGCCTCGTAAGATTTGGCGTTACAACCGTGCAAGCTGAGACGATCTGGGATAATCTTGATTTTACTTGGCTCTTATGTATGCTCTGATACTGACGACCCGTCAGTCTGCTGCGAAGAGTAATCTCCTCAGGAATGGAAGTATACATCGCAAGCTCCATTAAGTTGCCGTCAAAAGGAAAGCCCTCGGTAAACAGCCGAAGCGAAAAAGAGCTGTATGTAGGAAGCAGCAAACTTACAAGTACTGGCAGCAAAATCACTAAGAGCTGGACCTAGCACTACACCTGATGAGGCTTCAGATTACCGATGTCTTTGCGGTATAACGAATTGTATGGAAGTGCTCTGGTGATTCAGTGGTTAGATGCTGGGTCATTGATACTGCGACCCAGGGTTCAATTCCAGTCGGTTTTTAATATTTGTTTTATGGTTATGTTTGTAAAAAGTATTTTTTCTTCAATTTGGGCATGCCTTGGGTTAGTTTTAGTTAGTTCCTGTTATTTGAGCCCTCGTAGTGAAATAATACATTGGGCTCATTAGGTGCCGTGCTAAGACTAGCTCCAAGTAGCAAAAGCAGACCTCTGAAAATCGCAATTATTTTGCCGAAGCGAGGAACAAATGCAAAAATGTGATTGACGAAACTAAGGACAAACACAATCAAAGGACTAGGCATAAACTTTTGCAATGCCCCAATGGCTGCAGGAATTTCTGGTCGGTAGCAAAGGCAGTTACAAATACTTCTCTCATACCTTTGACAGACGAACGCTTTATCACAGCGACTACAGCTAAGGAAAAAGCAAACATGCTCGCCAAAATGTTTTCATCGCACTATACCTTAAACGTCCCCCAGGGTAAGGCTCTTTTCACCATTTCCAACATGAACACTACCATGGGTGAAGTTCAACACCCATTTTTTGCAGACTTTTTTCTCTGTCTTACCGAAAAAGGATTTATCCATCTTCTTAGCAAGTCGCTCGAGTGCAACCTGTTCCAAAAAAGTCAAGAAGTTATGGAACGTGTGGTCAATCAGCGACTACTCTAGTACCTCGAGACCAACAGAATAATTAGCGATAACCTAGACGACTTTCGTAAAGAGAGATCGACAGGAGATATATTGGCCTAAGTCACTAATATATGGAGTAGGGTAAGTGAGAACTACGGAGAATTTCGAGCGATTTCGTTGGATATTTTGAAAGCATTCAACAGAGTTTGGCATGACGGATTGCTCAACAAAATGTCGTCCATCTCACTGCAAGCCTCTCTCCACAGCTGGCTTGCCAATTTCCCTAAGAACCGATCTACGCATGTTGCGGTTGATGGACGCATCTCAGACACATTTATCATTAATGCGAGCGTACCTTAAGGCGCAATACTTTTGCCAACTGTTCTTCATCTATATTAATGATCAATGAACCAATAATCCTGGTTATAGTTTTGCAGATGCCACTATCCTTGTCTTCCAATTTAGATCAGAAATACCTTTACTAGCGACTGAGATTTATCAGGGCAGACAGGAGGAGATTACAACAATTAATCAAGATCTGGAAAAGGTTCGAACTGGGGGCGACAAAAATTTGGTCCAGTTCAATGTAGCAAAAAACCAAGCAGCCTCGTTTACCAAGAAAGCTAATATGGCGAGCCCTGACATCATAATGTCATGATCGACCGTTCCTTCATCCTCGTCAATCAGACTACTGGCTGTCTCGGTGGTCTGCTAGCAACGTGGTCCTGGCATGACCACGTTGCTAACATCGTAGCCTTGCAGAAGCTTGGTGCGCTATTTTGCAACAAAAAAACTGTATACACCGCAGCAGCTGCTCTTGCTCTACAAAGCGCAAATAAGACCGTGCTTAGAATAATGATCACACACCTGGGGTGCGGCACCTAAGCATACTCCAAAGTGCTGGAGTTCATTCAGGAGAGAGCTGTGCGTCTCGTCGGTAATCCATAGTTGACACGGGATCTGGCTCGTCTGGAGCACTTAGATATTTTCACGGCAGATGTTCCCTGGATTTGGGCCGTTTCATCCCGCCCCCAGCATCACCTGGCAGACAGTCGTGACACATAGCAAGAGCGTACCCGTTCATCGTACAACTGGAAGCACCTAGAACATCCCCAAATTATAACCTACAGCTATTCAAGAACCGTGCCAATCAACATTTTTGCACATACACCCCTCGTCGAGTGTGTGTACAACTGTCATAAAAAATAATAATAAATGCTAAAGTGTTTGTTACTCGAGGGCAATGCCCGAGAGAAGCAACGACAGCATGGTGACGTGAAGGCATTCCAAGGCATTCCTTCAGGAAATACTTCCGACAAGCCTCTGCATCAAGCAGACATACTACATACTAGCGATGAAACAAATCGTCTATTTAATATTATGAATTGTGCAAACGTTTATATCCATCTGAATATAAATGAGTGAGTAAAATTGGTTATATTTAATCTTTTTTTAATTATGTGTTGCTAGCATGTACTTTAGTCCCTTAGGATTAAATGAATCTTTTAGTCCCTATTTGGAGGGACTAAACGATATACTTCAGTTCAGGAAATACAAAAAATTTAAAACGGGAGCTTTATTTCGATACTTTTTTTTAAAATAGTGTGTATCATGAACCCTTCATAAGCGACAGAGTTTCAAAAACAACCCCATATGCAAGGCTAGGGATTTAATGAAAAAAAATATTACTTTATTAACTTTTAATCTCACAAAAAATGCCAACTCATAGACTTTTAAATATGAGTTGCATACACTATTTTATCAACCACCAGTTATAAGAATGAAAAATAAGTAGTTTAGCTTTAAAATTTCCTAAGTAAATAGTAACTATGAACTGTCAAAATTGATAAATTTCAAATGCCATGTTCATGGCGATATTTGATATTGACCTAATATTGCTGTGATGTTGCATTTTGATTGGTTATATCCCTCTATTATAATGAAACGTCAGTATCATAATGACCCTCATTTGAGAGAGCACAGGTAGTAAATGTCTAATAAGTCAATTAAAGTATTATAAGAGTAGAAAATATTACATTTAATATATTTCCGCGAAATGAACATACGTGATTTATTGTTAGAAAGCCCACAATTATAATATGGGCTTTCTCTAGTGCGAGACCAATCGGGATAAAAACTTCGTAAGGGTACGTCGGATCGCTTTGAAACTTATACCAATCGACGTGATATCGAAAAAAATTTTTTAATTTTTTGTCTGTATGTATGTTTGTATGTATGTGTGTATGTGATGAAATCGATTACAGGTCGCAATTTTGAAGATAGCGACTTGAAATTTGACATAAAGATAGAGGTCCACTAACCCTCGGAACCTGTTGATTTTGGTTGCAATCGGTTAATATACAGGGTGTGAAACAGGATAAGTTACCGTTTTTTGGCATTTACAGGTCGCAATTTTGAAGATAGCGACTTGACATTTGACATAGAGGTAGAGGTTCACAAACCCTCGAAGCCTATTGATTTTTGTTACGATTTGTTAATATACAGAGTGTTAAACAGGACAAGTTACCGTTTTTTGGAATTTTTGTCCGTGTAAACAAGGACCAACTACTTTTTTTCGATGTCAATTTATAAGTAGAGGTGAAAGTATGCTAGCATTTTTCGTTGACAACATGCTTACTATAGCAACCAATTAATAATATGTATATCACTAATAAAAGATATAGTATGGTACTTAGGATTGTTTATGAAGCCTAATTTGATACTAAAAAATTGGATGCTATGGTAACCAAAAAAAAGTAAAAAATCGTCATAATTCGTCAATCGTACGACTTAGAGATTTGATATTTGGTACTTAGATAAAGATTAAAAAAAATAACGATTGACGTTGACAAGTCGGTTACCATAGCAACCAATTAGAAAATTATCACGGTAAAATTAGACTAGCTATTGGTAACTCTAATTATAAGGGCTTTCTAATTATAGGCCACGGTACGGATCGGAGCGTGGCAATAATGAGGCCCCGAGGGCCTCGCGCCTGCCGCAGGCACGGGTGGCCACGCCGCTTGTTTCAACGCCGTATAGATTCAGCAATAACAAAATTATAAATGAGGAGTGAAGGCTGTGTGCATGTACGGAATGTACTAAATGAAAAACTTTTGTATTCCATGCATACATTTAATCCAAAAGGACATCTAAATTAGCGTAACAGAGCGCTTTAGGCCATAGCCATCAGTGTTACACACAATGTAAGTAAAAGAACCACCCATTAGTGGAAACCAGCAAAAGCTGTACAATTTTGGGTTGAACAAAGAAAAAATTTCAAATGGAGTAACCTGTGGTTGAATTATAAATTTGAATTTTTGAATTCTGAATTTATTAAGATATAAAAGATGATAATTAAAACTGTAAAATAAAAAAGATGAGTTTATTTTTTATGTGATTTTAAGCGAAAAGAAAAGAAAATGGTGGAAGTATTTTCATTCACTTGTCAGTTGGAACAAAAGAACATATCCACAAGAGGCACAAACTACATCAAAACGACAAGGGTCACATCAAAATTTAAACAACACTTTACATGTTGAAAGGTTCACATAATTAAACGATTAATAAAATAACAGACCGACGCGACGTGGGGACCACGTTTTAATGGAACGACAAAGAAGTCTCAGTTGACAAGTTTGACAAGTAAACCGATGACCCTAGACGCAAAAAGAAATACGTCAAGAAATGGCGGTAGTTTTAAATTTGAAAACAAAGTAATGTATGAGAGAGGAAAAAGTGTTCTGATTTTACAAAATTTTTACTTAAATTATAGAAGAAAAACCACTGTGCCAGACTAGACCCAACAAATTGATTTTGAAAGGTCTTTTTTTTGAGACAGACTAGATTTATTTGAAAGGTTTTTAATTTAAATTGGTTGACCAGGTGGGTGTAAAAAAGTTTGAATGAAAAAGTACTTAATTAAGTGGGTTGCTAGTGAAATACTAGAGAGAGGATATTAACCTAAGTTAACCCCACTCGAAGAAAAAGGAAAGCTTAACTAATTAGGAGAAGAAATAAGCCTGGGCTAGTTTAACTCGGAGAATTGAAAGGGGTAAAAATCAAAAAGAGCTTAACTAATTAAGATGAGATTAGCTTGGGCCAGCTCTACTCCAAGAAAGAGGAAGAACCAGAAAAGCTTAACTAATTAGGAGAAGAGATTAGCCTGGGCTAATTCTACTCAAGGAAATGAAAAAGGAAGAACTTAACTAATTAAGAGAAGAGCTAGCCTGGGCTAACTCCACTCAAGAAAATGAAAAGAAAGGAAAGAAAATAAAAGTTTAACTAATAAGGAGAAGAGACTGGCCTGAGCTACCTCAACTAGGTAAAAATAAATTAAATTCTCTTATTCTATAAGTATTAAAAACGTTATTTTTTTAAATATTTTTTAGAGAAAGAAAGTACTTAATTAAGTAAAAAGGTTAAGGGTGTGTAGACATAGGAACTTCAATCAAGAAGTCGCCTGTGTAAAATCTATTAAGATTAAGTTGAGCATTAAGGCAATGGGTGTTTGTAATCGGCTCGCTGTTGATCTCGATGTCTTCCAGAAAATCCAGCCTAGTGTAATATTTATATGAGATGTTATGAAGAATTTTAGCGTTAGAGTTAGTTATGTGGTTATGATCACGCAGGTGTTCACCAAAAGCAGAGTTCCTGTTCCTATTTAAATGTTCACCAATGCGAACTCTGAGGGGTCTACATGTTTTACCTATGTATGTACTACCGCAAGAATTGCAAGCCAGTTTATAAATTCCGCTTTTTGAGAGAGTTTCGATTTTATCCTTTGTATTATTTAAAAATGTTTGTAATTTATTTTTATTTTTGAACGAAACTAGAGATTTACTGACATAATGGCGAATGGTTTTAGATTATCAGTCTGAATGTTAAGAAAAGCGATGGAAATATATTTTTTAGAGGAGTAATCTAAAAGACTGTTAGAGAGTTCCCTTCTAAGTTTTTTAATTTTTGTTTTATTAATTAACTTATCAATAAGACTGGGATCAAATTGATTGTTAAAGGCGATCTGTTTGATTATATTGACCTCTTTGTTATATTTAATTGTAGACGGTGGTACATTAAGTAACCTATTGACGTAGCAATGAAAGGCTGCCATTTTATGTTGCCACGGATGGTGGGATTGACACGAAATAGTGTGATCTGTCTGAGTAGGTTTCCTATAAATTGAAAAATCAAGACCGTCCAAAGTTCTGCGAACAGTGATGTCCAGAAAATTAAGTTTTTTCAAACCTCAAGTTCGATTGTAAACTTGATGTTAGGATGAATAGTATTCGACTTGTTTAAAAGAGCATTGGCTCCCTGTTCATCGCAATCCAAGAAGCAAAGACAGTCGTCCACATAAAGAAACCAATGTAAAATTTCCCTATTATTGGGGGTGACTATATGTAAATTTTCTAAATTGTTCATAAAAACATCTGCTAGGAAAGGTGAGAGGCAGCTGCCCATTGCTAGGCCATCAGGCTGTTTGTAATATTTATTGTTAAATTGAAAGAAATCTTGAGACAAGCAAAGGTTGAGAAGAGACAATAAATTAATTTTATGTTGATCATTGACGTCTCATAGAGAAAGAAGATCGCCAACAAGTTCTACTGCTTCACTCTTTGGTACTGTGGTAAAAAGGGTAGAAACATCAAATGAGACCATAATACAGTTTTGCGGAAGTTGTAGATTATTAAGTTTATTAATTAATGAAATGGAATTACTTACCGAGTATGTAGGGGAGAACTTAGTAATATCCTTGATTTGGTTAACTGAGCTAAAACGTAGACCGGTGTGTTGGTGAAACTTACCACAGGCCTGATCGGTGTATCTATTTTATGGACTTTTGGGAGACCGTACAACCTTGGTAATGTAGGATTACTAGAAATTAGATTTTTTCTAGCATTATTTTCTTCAAAGAAAACACTGAAGTGTTTGATAAATCTGGTGACTTTTCTTATAAAGCTATTGAAAGGGTTATTAGGTAAAATAGAACAATTATTGTAGACTGGAAATGTCTCAACTTTGGAAATGTAATCTGTCTTTCTGAGAATAACCAAACAGTTGCCCTTATCTGCCTTGGAAATAATAAGATTTTCATTTTTAACTTTTGATTTGAGTTTTAGTAAGTTTTAAAGTAAAGATTAGAGGAACGAGTGTTGAATTTAGAAAGGTTTTTCTTTGTGTTGTATAAAATGTTGTGGAAGTCATTGCGGATTCTTTTTTTAACGGCAGAGTCATTAGTGATTTGCTCAACCATGACGTCAAGCTCGACAGCGAACTGAAGAACATCAGCCTCAGACAGCGAGGGTCTCAAACAATGTTTAAGCCCCAAACTCAATAACTCAAGTTCATCAGTATCAAAAACGGTATCAGTTAAATTTTTTTATTCTATCGTGAAATTTAAAATTGGAGAATCTCCTAGAAGTAGAGTTAAATCTCTGTAAGTTGAAATTAATTTTTTAGTTTAATAAGAGAGTCGAGTTTTGACCTCACCCTGAGAATTTAAGATTTTTAGCTTTCGAAATTTCATCGGATATGGTATTAGAAAATTCAGAAAACTGATCGAGACCAAAATGGTTGACAAAGTTGTCATAATTAATCTTGAGTTTTGGGCAATTTATTAAATCTAGTCTGGCGTAGTGTTTACAAATTTCAGATTTTATGAGTTTAAATTGAAGGTCCTGTTTAAATTTAAGAGGTATGCTTTTAGAAATCTTAACTGTGGCGAACTTAGGTGTGACCTCCTCCCTAATGCAATTGTTGAGGAACCATATATCGACTTGAGCGGTTGCCCTCCTCAAAGAAAGTCTTCTGTATCCTTCAGCCAAATCTGCCATACTGCAGGTGATAATAAATGAAGAGTGAAGACTGTGTGCATGTACGAAATGTACTAAATGAAAAACTTTTGTATTCCATGCATAAATTTAATCCAATAGGACATCTAAATCAGCGTAACAGAGCGCTTTTGGCCATGGCCATCATCAGTGTTACCTGCAAAGTGAGTAAAAGAACCACCCATTAGTGGAAACCAGCAAATGCTGTAAAATTTTGGGTTGGACAAAGAAAAAATTGCAAATGGAGTAACCTATGGCGAAAATAAAAATGAACCTTGAATTTTAAATTTGAATTTTTGAATTCTGAATTTATTAAGATATAAAAGATGATAATTAAAACTCTAAAATAAAAAAGATGAGTTTATTTTTTATGTGATTTTAAGCGAAATGAAAAGAAAATGGTATAAGTTTTTTCACTAACTTGTCAGTTGGAACAAAAGAACATATCCGCAAGAGGCATAAACTACATCAAAACGACAACGGTCACATCAAAATTTAAACAACACTTTATATTTAGTTAAGCTTTTCTTTTCTTTCTTTTCTTTTCATTCCCTTGAGTGGAGTTAGCCCAGGCTAGCTCTTCTCTTAATTAGTTAAGATTTTTCTGATTCTTCCTCTTTCTATTCCTCGAGTAGATTTAGCCTAGGCTAATTTCTTCTCTTAATTAGTTAAGTTCTTCCTTTCCTTTCTTTTTTTTTTTAATTTCCTATAGTAGAATTAGCCCAGGCTAATCTCTTCTCTTAGTTAGTTAAGCTTTTCTGGTTCTGCCTCTTTCATGGAATAGAGCTGGCCCAAGCTAATTTCATCTTAATTAGTTAAGCTCTTTTTGATTTTTACTTCTTTCAATTCTCCGAGTTGAACTAGCCCAGGCTAATGTCTTCTCCTAATTAGTCCGAGTGGGGTTAACTTAGGTTATTATCCTCTCTCTAGTATTTCACTAGCAACCCACTTAATTAAGTACTTTTTCATTCAAACTTTTTTACACCCACCTGGTCAACCAATTTAAATCAAAAACCTTTCAAATAAATCTAGTCTGTCTCAGACCTTTCAAAATCAATTTGGTGGATCTAGTCTGGCACAGTGTGTTTTCTTCTATAATTTAAGTAAAAATTTTGTAAAATCAAATATTTAACACTTTTTCCTCTCTCATACATTACTTTGTTTTCAAATTTGAAACTACAGCCATTTCTTGACGTGTTTCTTTTTGGGTCTGCGGTCATCGGTTTACTTGTCAAACTTGTCAACTGAGACATGCTTGTCGTTCCATTAAAACATGGTCCCCACGTCGGTCTGTTTGTTAGTTATGTGAACCTTTCATAAAATGTAAAGTGTTGTTTAAATTTTGATGTGACCGTTCTCGTTTTGATGTAGTTTGTGCCTCTTGTGGATATGTTCTTTTGTTCCAACTGACAAGTGAGTGAAAAAGCTTCCACCATTTTCTTTTCTTTTGGCTTAAAATCACATAAAAAATAAACTCATCTTTTTTATTTTACAGTTTTAATTATCATCTTTTATATCTTAATAAATTCAGAATTCAAAAATTCAAATTTCATTTTTATTTTCGCCACAGGTTACTCCATTTGCAATTTATTCTTTGTTCAACCCAAAATTTTACGGCATTTGCTGGTTTACACTAATGGGTGGTTTTTTCACTCACTTTGCAGGTAACACTGATGATGGCTATGGCCGAAAGCGCTCTGTTACGCTGATTTAGATGGCCTTTTGGATTAAATTTATGCATGGAATACAAAAGTTTTTCATTTAGTACATAACAAAATTATGCAATCACTTATTTAATAAAATGAATTACTAATATCTTAAAAATAATACTGTTACACAATACCATACTAATATTTCATAAAAATAAAAATATCAAGCAATTATTATGATTGCATAAAGAAATTATCGTTTTCACTCATAAAACGTTTAAAGAAAATATAGTTCGGTGACTTATTTTCAGGGTGTCTAGTTATAAATTATACAAGAATTATCTCCACGAATAAACTGCAGTAATTGCATTTAATTTATTGCAAAATAATTCAATGATTTATAAATCCATTCATAAATTGGCCAGATGACTGTATTTCATTATGCGTAATTTATTAATAATCTAGTTTATTGGATTGTAGCACATATTTAATTTACAGCCAGTGTTCTCTTTTAAATGGATAACGCATCAAGCAGCCAATATTATCTTCTTTAATCCGTGATATTACATTTACATACTTCGAATTTCAGTGTAAATTGGGTCAATGCCAGTATGACATTAATAGATTTGTGATATTCAAAATACAGAGATTAAAGTTACTACTTGGAGTTCAAAGGATTGGCACCGAACATTAACAATAGACTAGAAGGTTCACTCTACGCCCGGCCCCCAGCATTTCTCTCCTTGCCCCGTCGCGAAACTGGATGAAATGTTAGTTAAACGCTCATGCCTCGTCCCACCTTTCACCCCCTTTCGTGGAAGTCTGGCGTCCCGCTTCTGTAAGCGCTACATCAAAAGCCGTCTGAGAGTGGACCTTCTAGTCTCTTGTTAATGTTCGGTGGTATTGGCCCTTAATACTATATTCAATTATTAACTATAATCTTACCACATAACATGCTTGTAGTATCTTATATAAATCACGTAATATATATGTTTTATATTGTTACGCTAACTAGTTAGGGGAATAAGGGAGATATTACAAATAAGTGTTTACGAGGCGAGCGAAGCTCACAATCCGAACTATCTGCATACTACACTTTTTCTATTGTTGCAAATAAATATATATATTATTTTCCAAAAAGTGTCGATTATATGGGTTAAGTTTCGGATATTTGGTAATATTTATATTGCAATTAATTACAAATACACTTAGCAACATTGTGTACAGATGGTTTCAATTTTATGGTAAGAAGCGTTTCATGATATGCTAAAAGTATGTACAGGGTTATCTAACGATGACTAGACAAGGCGATTTTTTTACTTTCCTTGTACTTTTATAAAAAAATTAAATAACCATCTTATGTAATTTTCTCCCGCGAATTCGGATATGTTCAGCAAAAAACAATCGAACATCAAATAAAAGTGCTGGGGGTCAGTTTGATATTTTTTGAAATGAAACACCCTGTATTTTTTGGACCCTCTTGAAAATTCTAAACATATTTTGTGTAAAATATCTTATACCTATCTTTAGCTGTTTACCGAATATTGACAGTTTAAAGTCGGGTATTTTGACACTTTGAGAGGCTCTAAAATCTAAACTGCACAAGATCAAAGAAAACGGTTTGCATATTCCTGTTTTAAGTTTTCATAAACTATCGAATGACAGTATCTTCGAATTTAACCTGCGGATAAAATTAACTGAAATTTTTAAACCTTCGGTTAAATTCAAAGTTACTATCATTCGATAGCCTATGAAAACCCAAGATAGGCATGTGCAAATCGTTTTCTTTGATTTCGTGCGGTTTAGATTTTAGAGCCTGTCAAAGTGTCAAAATGCCCGACTTTCAACTGTCAATATTTGGTAAACAGCTAAAGATAGGTATAGGATATTATACACAAAATGTGTAGGCCATATAGTAATATACAGGGAGTTCCATTTAAAAAAATATCAAAGTGACACCTAGCACTTTTATTTGGTGTTCAATTGTTTTTTGCTGAACATATCCGAATTCGCGGGAAAAAAATTACATAAGATGGCTATTTCAGTTTTTTTTATAAAAGTACAGGGAAAGTCAAAAAATCGCCTTGTCTAGTCCTCGTGGGATAACCCTGGACCTAATTACTTTTTCTAAAAATGTTTTTATTTATTATCCATTCGTCAATCCCATATTATAGACCTTATAAATATACTGGAGGTTTCTACCACAATTTCCATTATTTCGCGAAGAGTACTGTCATTTTCAAAAATAATTACCAATAAGGGAAATATTCATTATTTAAGACGTTTATGTGATTTAGGTTGTTCATTACTCTCTTTATATAAAAAATAAATTTTGTCAGCAAAACAGTTTATGGTGTAGTGGTTACCACATATGCCTAACACGCGGTAGGACCGCGGTTCGTTCACAGGCGGAAGCGCGACTTTTTTTATTTTCTTTTAATTATATTTATAAAAAGTTTCTTTTCTTGATTTTGGGCATGCCTTGGGTTAGTTTTGGTTAGGTTTCGTTCGTTGCGCCCCTGTGGCAAGCGAAGCAAGCGGAGAGCTATGCCTGAAGTGTAATATTAGGCATTCTAATGCAAACGTTACAAATGTAAAGATTAAACATCGCACGTCAGGCGGTATCTGTGACGGGAATGTGTTTTGCAGGCTGTCTGTAACCGTAGTTGCCTATATTCAGGCGTCACGTGGCCTAAGGTGGCATTAGATTTTCCTGTCAATGATGTGGATATAGGATATGTTTACACATCAGTGTCTCGAGTACTAGCAGACTCGCTCAATTTTTTTTCTATAAATTGGCACAAAATTTAAGGGAGGTGGGAAAATATAAAAAATTATCCTGTACATAAAATTAGTTGAGTTGAATGCTGGGGCGGAATACTAAAAGTATAAAAATCATTGATTAATTTTAGCGTTAATTTTAAGGGAACACTCATAATTTTCCAGCACAGGCAGAATCGCCTGACTGAGAGGAAATTCTTAATCTTGAGGAACAAGTTAGCGGACACTGCACCAAATGTTGCGTATTACTTATTAGTATGCGTAAGGAAGATATCACTGGTTTAGTTGGCGGTTTTGTTTTAATAGTCATTACAATATTTGAGCAGGAACAAACTAATCCACACTTCGAAAGCGAATCTGCCCCCATTTTTAAAAGAAAGAATTCTAAAACATTAAAATGTGCACGTTTAAAGATTTATAATAATATTCATATCTATTGGTCTGTTCAATTTTGCAAATTTGCCTTAATTTTACTACTACAGGTTTGAATTTAAGCCATATGTTGAGTATCAACTCCTAATTGGCCCGCACGGACTAACAGAGGAGTTACGCAACAATGCTGAACACGCTAACAGGGGTACTGTTATTTAGACGGTGTATATACAGTATGTTGGTGGCACAGCAGCCTCCAAGTTCCAGTCACGAGGTACAAACAACAACAACGCTGGATAAAGATACCTTAGTCACGTGACATTTGACACGTCTAGTATGTAAACTTAGGGGAAACAGGTTGTTTATTTTTGGTTCTTTTAATTAAGTTAAATTTTTATCGGGTTTTCGTTAATATTTAACAAAAACGTTTTGTGGAGTGATTCCCCCCAAGAACATCTACGAAGAGTTACTATTTTTGGTGCGGATTATCCCTAACATCAGGAGAAAAGTAACAAATCCGTCGTGAGGCTATGTGGCCGACCGCGGTTGTTTGGAAATGTGGTAGTAGGTACTCTAATTTTTACATTTTAATTATTTGTTTATTTTTTATTAACATGCCAAGTATATGCTGTATTCCCACCTTTGACAGACGAACGTGGCAGCACGGCGACTACACCTAAGAAAAAAAGCAAACATGCTCTTCAAAATGTTTTCAGCGCACTCTACCTTAGACATCCCCCAAGGCAAGGCTCTCCCCACCATATCATCACACTACCATGGCAGAAGTCAAGATTTATCACCGTGATATTCGTAAAATCCTTAAAGAACTGGATACGCAGAAGGCATCAGGACCAGACTGAATACCTGCCATTGTTTTAAAGAACTGCGCCAACGAGCCAACACCCGTTTTTTCTAGGCATTTTTCTCTGTCTTACGGAAAAAGGATTTACCCATCTTCTTTGAAAGTCGCTCCAGTGCAACCTGTTCCAAAAAAAGGCAAGAAAACGACGCCCTCAACAATTGCCTTGCTTCCAATAATCTCCAGAGTTATGGAACGTGTAGTCAATCAGCAACTACTCAAGTCCCTCGAGAACAACAGAATAATCAGCGATAATCAATACGGCTTTCGCAAAGAGAGATCGACAGGAGATATATTGGCATATGTCACTCATATATGGAGTAGGACAATTGAGAACTACGGAGAGTCTCGAACGATTGCGTTGGATATTTCGAAGGAATTAGACAGAGCTTGGCATGACGAACTGTTCAACAAACTGCCGTCCTTCGGACTATCAGCTTCTCTCTGCAGCTGGCTTGCCAGTTTCTTTAAGAAGTACCGATCTCTGCACGTTGCAGTTGATGGACACATCTCAGACACATTCACCATTAACGCGGGCCTGCCTCAGGGCGCAATACTTTTACCAACTCTGTTCCTCATCTTTATTAATAACCTGCTGACCGAAACAAATAATCCTGTTTACAGTTTTGCAGATGACAGTACCCTTGTCTCCCAATTTAGAGCAGAAAATCCTTTACCAGCAACTGAGACTTATCACCGCAGACAGGAGCAGATTACAGCAATTAATCAAGACCTGGAGAAACTTTAAACTTGGGGCGACAGAAATTTGGTTCAATTCAATGCAGCAAAGACCCAATCAGCCACATTTACCAAGAGGGTTAATACGGCGGGCCCTGACATCATTATGGCAGGATCGTCCATTCCTTCATCCTCGTCAATCGGACTGCTGGGTGTTTTGGTCAACAGCAATTTGTCCTGACATGACCACGTTGCTAATATCGTAAAATCAGCCTCCCAGAAGCTTGGTGCGCTATTTCGCAACAAAAAACTGTATACACCGCAGCAGTTGCTCTTGCTCTACAAAGCGAAAATAAGACCGTGCTTGGAATATTGCTCACACATCTGGGGTGCCGCACCAAAGCCCACCATAAAGCTGCTGAATGCCATTCAGAAGAGAGCTGTGCGTCTTGCCGGCATACCGGAGTTGACCCGGAATCTGGATAGTCTGGAACACCGCAAGGCATGTGGCCAAGATGTCTCTGTTTTACAGATACTTTCTCGGCAGATGTTCCCAGGATTTGGCCCGCCCCATCCCGCCTCAAGCAACGCCTGTCAGACAGTCACAACAGACGGCGAGAGCGCACCAGTTCGTCGTACAACTGGAAACACCTAGAACATCGCTTTACAAGAACTTCTTTGTCTGGCGCACTGCATCGCTGTGGAACTCACTCCCAGGACATCTGTTTAATTACAACCTGTAACTATTCAAGAACTGTGTCAACCAACATCTTCGTACACACACCGCTCGTCGAGCGCCATAGAATATCTCTTTAGTCTGTGTGCCCTTACCATGAACAAAAAAAATCCTGAGTGCAATTCAAATTGTATTAGTGCTTTAAAAGCAGGGGAAGAGAGTGAATCAGTTTTTCACTTCCCAAAAGGTGAAAACCTAGAAATTCAGTGGCTAAAAGCCATTCCAAGAGCTGATTGGTCTCCCACTAAATATTTGTAGTTTGTGCTAAATATTTTGTCCTAAGCGATATTATTCGAGAGGATATTTTTCCCACTAAAGTGAGACTAAGTTTGTCAGCCGATCCGTGCATTTTTCCGGATTTGCCTGCTTACTTGTCAAAAACTGTTCCTTTTCCTAGAAAAAGACCAGCGGAGCGAAACAAGGAGCATCAAGAGCGTAACTTTCAACTTAATCAAGCTTTCTAACAATCAGATTTAATTAAAAGTTTTGAAGATCTGTTAAATTATTCACAGACAATCAATGTTTCTGAATGTTGGCAAGTTAAAAAGTGGCTCTAATATATATTTTTATAATCTAGATTTGACTAATAAGTGCATACATTTTCTCAATCAGGTTTCAGTTAACAGTCACATGAATGTAAAAATTTTTTAAAGGTAATGAATTGGCTTACAATGATTTAAAATTGATTTTAACTTTTGAAATGAAACTAAGCAGGTGGTCTCAGCATGAAAATATATTGTCCCGGTGCAAATTCATATATTGCGAAAGTAACGCGTCAGTAGCGCTCATAGTCTGTGATATTCTGAACACAAGCATGGATTATTTAGGCAAAGCTTTAAACTTACTTAATTTCAAGATTTCAGAAGATTATAGCTAATCCAATAACTTAAATACAGAAGATAATAATTTGACAATTTGTAGAATAGAATATTACTTTTGATCAATCAGATAAATATACTAGTAATTAAACACAAACATTACTCCCTATCAACAACAGTAATGTCTTTTATGTTGTATACGCTTTCTTCTTCTGCTTATGACCTAAAGCGAGATTATTTGAATTTACGCACCAAAAATACTTACAATATTGTCACGGGCCGATTTGGCTATCGTATATTGAAGCGTAAATAACCTTAGAACTCGTCGCCGTTCCTATAGCTTCAAGCGCAATTATATTTATTAGCGAAAAACCATCGTAGAATCCGTCCGGCTTCGCTCCGGCGATATTCTGATCGAGGCAATTAAAAACTAAATTTGCGTCATTAGAGAAATTTTAATTTAGGATTGAATTTGGCGCGTAAGGATCCCGAGAGTAAAGTCGGTGGTTTTTAGTGTTTTCGGTTCCTAAAAGCTATGAAACCGTAAATCTAGCCATGTCGCCAAGAACCTTGGACGTCGCAGGCAACTGATGGGCGGTAACTTCAGCGCAGACTGTTTTTAGATTGGGCGTCTTGGGAATAAACCAAAAACCACATAAGTCAAAAAAATATAATTTTCAGGAAACGAAAAACTGATTAATTTAAAAAGTATGTTTTGTTACTACAAATAAATATGCTTTTTTTGAAGTAATTCAGTAACTAGAAGCAAGCGCATCGAGTAAAATTCCATAAAACTGGTATTTTTTGCTAATTTTTTTAAAATTCTTTTTCGGCATGCGCTTTTTGCAAGGAAAAAAATTAGCTTCATTTTTTAATTTTTAGAAAAATAAGAAACTGAAAAATGCTCAAAATCTTCAATCTCACTTAATACAAATTTAAACAAAAAGGAACAGGTAGATTAAATATTATTTAGGGTACATAGTAAAATCTTGGTCATTTTCGACATTTTCTTGTAAATCTTGCTCTTCTCCTGTTAGCCATCGAAAAATTTCTTCATAAAACTGCATATGCTGTTGAAGTATGCTATTTCTGACTTGCTTGATATTTCCAATTTTTGTAGGGTTTATGAGATTGCGGCCCAATGGATATGCCTGCCTATCTGGTAAGGATATTTCAATAGCTTTGTTTCTAGCCACCTTGAATGCATGTCGACTTAAGCCATCAATGAAGTCTTTGGTAACAATGACCCCTTTTTCCTGTCATATTCAAAGGACATATACGTGAATGGAGAAAATGAGCGCTTGTTTTATTTTGGAACGTGTCTTCCAAAACTCTCATCTGAGGCAGGTTTTCTTGTAGTAGGTGGGCCACCATTTTGAGAAATCCATGACTTGCGAAGCTGACAACAAACATATGGAAAAGTTTGAATATGCTTTTGACATTATGTCATAATACTCTGCAGGGATACGGTCACATTTCTTAATTTTTTTTCTTCATAACGCCAAAATCTTGGTCATTATGCGTAGAAATGAATGGCCTCTTATGGGAAAGTAATGTATTATTTTCGAGAAACGTTTCGTATCAGTCAGAATCTTATCATTGTATGATTCTTATTTTGACCAGGACCGTTGTCTGAGAAAAGGTACAGTTCTTGGATATTCCTCCCCAAAAAGTGGTCCAGGTAGTGAAGGATCATTGAGCAAACCTCGTTATCTCATTTGTTTGCCACTCCTTCGTGATAAACGTAACGCTTTCAGATTTTTTATCCCAAAACAGTTGACCCATAGGTATCTTAGATAAAAAAATTACTGTATTGGTATATTTGGGAGAGCAAATTTTGCATGTAATTGAAAGTTAAAACAGCTACATCATCCCGATTTGCACCAAGTTCTTTTATAGCCGCGATTTTGTCATGAATTTTTTTCGCTCGTCTTTTATGAACCTCCAGTTCTGCCTCGGCCGCCATTTTCGCACTATGTCCTAAAGTGGGGCTACTTATTTTGACCTATAATTCTTTACAAGTAATTATTATTTATTTATTTATTTATTTATTTATTAATCAACAGTCTCAACAGCAGCAGCCAATTACAGATACTATTCTGGCCTATAACAAAAAACGAATACAAACTATGATCCATCCATAATATGATCATGTATTGCCTTTAAAACTTCAGGGCGTGTTGTATTAGCCTTGGGATGTTGAGCTCGTTTGAAATTTTATTAGATGGACTGGTTTAATGACAAGACCTTTTGGCTACTCTGAGTAGTTTTTTTTTTTTGATAGATGCCGACACATCGAAATCCCAGGTTTCCATTGTCTAAATCCCTTGCATGAATTATTGAGAGGAACATGTGACGTCAAGCCATGCATTCATTGGTGGAGCGAGATTTTCGAAGTGGGGATTCTCTGCTCCTTGAGTTCCGATTTACTGGCGTGACTCTACGTTGACCTTTCTTTGAGTCAGCAGTTTTTGAGTAACGGTTGGAATCGATTGTGATTTTATCTTTTATGGGATTTTCCAATTTTTAATAGCTTCAGTCCATATCTGTGCCTTATCTTTTATCAAGTGTTGGTGTTCTGAAACTGCTGCTTTAGCGAGAGGTCTTCCCGTCAAGTGTAAGGCTATCTAGCGATAAGTAACCGGCTACCCCCTACACAGGGTGCTATCGACAGGGCTACTTCTATCGTCGGGTTTATTTCTATCGACGGATATTGCTATCGTCGAGTATCGCTAACGACAGGGTTTTCCTTGGCTACGCCTGTCTAGCTGTACTACCTATAGCGTCTTGCTATCCTTCGCCTGTCAAGGAAATCTCTTCCTCTCGTGTGCAGTTCTTTTCTGGAAGCTGCCTGAAGAGCTACTCATCAACCAAGTGATATATTTCTATTGTCTTTAAATATATTTTGTGACAATTGCGTGTAATTAGCCTACGAACTCTTACTGTTATTTTTTTTGCTTTTTTATCCAACAAAGGTTAACTTTTTCTCCTTAACTTAGGTAACATTTATTTTATTCATATTTTCTTTTAAATAAACTTTGAATATTGGGCCAATTTTGTCTAGCCTAAGACGCCTGCTTTTATTTGATCGAATTCTAAAATTCAGCTAAATTCGTTTGATCTAGAACCAATCCTATTTTGGATTGCATTTTGAACTTTTAACTGACTGACGCAATAATTATCAATTTTTCACGATTTCTGGCATACGCTAGATACCTGTAGATCAGATAACTACTATTGTTGTTACGGCCTAGTAGACTTTGCGTTATTCTTAAATTTTATTGTGACCTTTGATATTTTTTTTATTCAAACAAACTGTTCATTTATCTTTGTCTTACCGGTAACTTGACCGGCAAGTACTTAAGCTTAAGTGTAACATTCCTTTAATGCTATAATTGATTGTTTGCTACAATAACGCCAGGTCGGACTAGTTATTTTCATTTTTTTTGCTGCTTTTACCAAAGTATCATAACTGATACCCACATAAACATAGTTAGTTAGTAATACGGCTCTGTAATAAATCATGATTTGACGTCCGTTAATAGCCATTTATTAAGTGATTACTCGAGTTACTTGAATTTTCCCATAACGAGTAGATATTTGCAGTATCGCTGGCCTTCGCTCATATTTTATTGACGTTTTTTTTTATTGTTAATGCTTAACGCGTTAATAATAGATTGCGATTAAATATTTCGGCGTTTGTTTAGATAAAGCGTGTGATTTACTTCATCAAGTAACCGAGTAAAGCCTACTATTTCTCGTTGAAATACAGTTGTTACCATAAATTAATCTACCAGAATTACTCGTCACTTAAACATATCTTTTTCTTGATCAGCCATGATATATTTCGTTTAATAGTAATAAACCGTTTTTTTGTTTGTCTATCTACCTGTTTTATTAGTATAATGTTCCAAAGGAGAGGGCCGCTAAAGTAAGTATCTGATTTTTTATTACTTGCGCTCAATAATTGAAACGTTCTGGATTTACTTTTGATTACTGTTTGAGTATTTGTTTCTCACTGACTTTAGTTTTTTTTTAGGTTTATATTCGAGTATTTACTTGTTACTGACTTTGATTTCTGATTAATTTTTGAGTAATTATTTTTCCATTATTATTACTGATAAATTTTCAGCATTTAAATCTGATCTAATTTTCTAAGTTATTTTTCTTGTTTTATTGATCGGTTTTCTTGATAGAAAAAATAAAAAATTTGTGGTTACCTTTTTATTTTGTCGCGGAGCTTAAGCTAAAACGGGTTCCGTATTTCAACTTTGGGGTATTTCTCGCTTCTGCCGTCTACAAATCCGTGACGCCTTAAATAAATAAAACCCACCCCTACTCTCTGACATTTGAGCTAGGGCCAAATTTGTACGCTCAGCGACAACTCGTTCTAGCCTACGACGTATCGACACACGTAAATTCATAAAATTTTAATAAATTTTTTTTCTTTTAATTTGAGATTATTCACTCTCGGTTCCTTCTAAGATGGAGTGAAGGTTTTGCGCCTATTAGAAGGACAGGAAAAGCGTAACAACATCTCTCGTTAACTCTAAATGTGTCACCAAGTACTTATTAAGATAGCACCGATAATGACAAAACTACAAATGATTATTTAAACATCGTTTCTAGCTCTCTAACGCCCAATGAAAAAATTGTTAATTTATTTGTCGATGAGGTGTATATTAGCAAACTGTTAGACTATAGAGGCAAACTTCTTATTGATGTAGCTTCTAATACCCATTCTTTGGCAATAATTATTCTTAACTAAAAATCAAAAAAGACAATTAGATACTTAGAAAAAATAGAAGGTATGTACTAATTTTACGTTTTAAAAATATTATATTTCGGTAGGTAGGTACTATTTTTAGTTTTAAAGAAACACACATCGAAAGCGCATTTTTTGGCCTTATTCCTACTCTACATAAGCTTTCCACCAAGAATATTACTTATTAATTAACTTGTTTTTCTGAGCCAAAATACAACCACTTATTGGTTACTTAGTGATATATGCACTTTTCAATATACATAGCCGTAACCGCCCAAAAATACTCAAAACCTTCTCAAAAACAAATAAAAACGTCCTCTGAGCTATTGTCGTCGTATTCTGCAGTCTGGATTACCGACGGATGCCAATTTTCGTATGTGAACTGTAGTTTTCGGGAATTATTAGCAGGTAATTAGGCATGAAGAAATTACTCACAGAAAAAATACATTTCACGTTTCTTTGGTGGGTGGGAATATGACAGAACATGAATCGTATATACAAGCATTCATTAATTCATACATATTCAAATTCCATTTATTCTTTCATAATATGTATACATATTGCATATACTTCTATCAGTCGTGCCTATTTACAAATCGCTCATACCATATACATTTATAGTCTGCTTAGTGCAGACTCCTGTTGAGATATTACACTCATATCGTCTAAGCATATTTATATAATAAAATTAGAATCATTCCACTTTTATTCGTATTTACATAACATTCATGCCTGTATTTATATATTGATGGGCTTGCATAGCGCAAAGACCCGTGAGCGAGAAATAAGTAATAGAATCAGTGACAGGCAGACGTCGCGAAGTGGTGATTTTCGTGCAGGGAGCAAGGAGCAAAAGGGGACCTTCGAGTACTATTGAATAACTCAGCAATAATTATAGTGGAGACAATTTCCTTGTCAGGAATTGTTCAGAACTTCACCGTGGAAATTCTGTGTGATGTTGATATAGTCTACTTTGGTGGCGGTGTGTTTTCTGTGATCTAGATACTTGCAAGAAATCGCTAGCATCTAAAATGTTCTAGAAATGAATGCAATTAGGGGAATAATTATTGGATTTTAAGGAATTTTAAGGATTATTAAGGGGACCCAGGTTGCAGATAAAAAAGGGTCGTTTTCCTATGTATAGGACCGTGTTTTGGTAGGTTCGCTATATTGGCCCTCCACGGCGAGCCGCGCTTCTTGAACTCGAAAAACCTGCATGCCATCAGGCGGTCAATGTACTCTTTCACATACTCAATTACCGCCCCAACAGGTCTCCCGTCCTATTGTAACAGATCGCTTAGATCGCGACTTTTAAATGTTTATTCTGTAGCATCTGCACCTTATTCCGGTGCGGTTCGACCACAGAATACCACGTTCCATACAGGAGTACCGGTCTTGTCGCACGATAAATAATCAGCTTATTTGCAAGACTGAAGCATCATGTATTTCTAATCAGTGGTTTAAGGTTATTTAAGATATGTAAGTTTTTGTTGTTAATGTGCGCTATACACCGCATCAACTGCATTTGCACTACAAAGCAAAGGTCGTGGTTAGAATATTGCTCACACATCGGAGATGCCGCACCTAAGCACACCTTAAAGCTGCTGGATTCCATTCAAAAGAGAGCTGTGTGTCTCGTCGGCGACCCGGAATTGACCCGGGATCTAGATAGTCTGGAACAAGGCAGAAATGTGGCCCAGATATCCCTGTTTCACAGATATTTTCACGGCAGATGTTCCCAAGATTTGGCCCGCCTCATCCCGCCCCCCGCAACGCCTGTCAGACAGTCATAACAGACGGCAAGAATGCACCCATTCGCACTAATTAAATTATAAGGAATTAATTTAAAAAAATATATTAATTAAAATATAAGGAATCTTTAAATTATAAGGGAACTGTGAGGTAAGTTCTGGGTGATAATATATCGATTTTTATTCAATACCACATAACAGTAATGAATGGGCATTTACGTTAATTGGAGCGGTATCTACCGGTATGTATCTGTGCGTTCGTTAATTTGTGTTCCATTAACCAACCGCGTTCTGTAGTTTAATCTTATCTACCGATATATGTACCGCGCTCCAACTTTATGGATCTGCTATTTGGGTCGGTACATATCGGTTCGTTTACATCTTATATTGACATAACCTACAAATTTAGCCTGCGAGCCTATTTGTTACTTATATACTTTCGAAACTCTGAAAATAATTTTACTATTACGTTCATTTTTAGAGAGAAATAATTAAAATACCTTCAACATCATAACGAAAAGCAACAATTTCAATATATTTTTCAATACACGCATAATATTTCTCAATAGACACATATAATACCTTCAGTTTCCGAATCACTACTATCTAATATTTGAAAAAGTAGCCAAGATTGCGAATATTGACGTTTATTATTCTTCATTATAATCATTTTTTTAGGTTATTCGCGATCCCCACCGTTCCGCTCGACAATTACCATTTACCGGAACATATCGACGTTAACAGATGATTACTGCTGTTTACCTACCGATAGATACCGCTACAATTATCGTAAATACCCAATAAGTATTGAATTGAATTTTAAAAAACAAAACATGTCCATATTTCTAAACTACAGGAAATAAACAAAAGTTAACTACAAGAAAAGAAACGAAACAGAAAACTTAAAAGATAAAATTAAATATAAAAATCTGAATTAATGTTTCTAAATTTAAAAAAATCAGTTTATTTTCCTTCTCACCGCTATCATCCGAATCGGAATAGTTGCTATCACTATCCGAATCTTCATTGTTAACTGAAATTATTAATGGTTCAGCCTCCTCTATTATTCGATCTGTTTCCCTGAAGGAATTTTCTATATTTATCACATGTCTGCAATATTTTTGCCAGTTTTCTGGTGTTACCGATGCAATGGCTTATTCTATCAACTCCTTTAAAACTTTTATTGAAAACTAAGTAGGTGAATAAATTTAGTAAAACAATAATGGCATACATGAACCTCCTTGACGACACGAAAATGAGAACTATGAAGTTAGGTATGTTTTGATTTAGAGATTATTTTTTTTGTCACACGGTATAAGTATAATAAGTCAGGGTATTTTAAGTCATTTCTCTAAAACGTTATTACTATAATTTTAATTTATAGCATGGAATTTCCAGACAAAAATATTTTTTACGGTATTCCTTCTACGCTTCCGTACTTACCCCAGCGTAAAGCGCTACTCTCTCAAATTTTCTTTTTAGAGATAGCCGACAAAAAGTATTTGTTCCCTCTTGATCGTAAACCCTATATATATATTGGCTATAACCTCTCTTGTTTGGCTATAAAGAGTTTTTCCCTGCGTATATTTATTCATATTTGGGACCCTTTTGCTACGCCGCTGAATTAAACCTTCAACGAACAAAGAACGTTTTACAAATAAAAAAACGTTGCCAAGCAACGCGACCGTCGTCGCGCCGTCGCGTTGTTGGTGGGATTCCAATCGCCCAGTCATTTTTGCTATTTTAACACATAAGGGAAGTATGGCTCGGTTCGAAATGTCCCATGAATAACCTTTGAGTGATCTGAGTTTTGACGGATTTCGGAAATAAAATCGATTTTAAATGATATATGATTTATTAAATAGATAAAATGTTAATATTTGATGCTCTAAAATGTTAATTATGTTATCATTATATTTTTATGTTATTGCTAGAATATTATTGGATGTAAAGAATATTATTCTGCATATTATTTCAGAGTATAAAGAGATTTTATTGCAATTTTTATATATTAATATTGTTAATAATGACAACGCCGCAATAGCGAATTGTCTTCTCCTCTGCCTCCTCAGTGGTTCTAGCTCTAGAACCATGCCACGGACTTTAGTGGTTGCCCGCTGCATTTAGAATCTTTCTTAAGCCCAGCAGAAAGGGAATTACAAAGAAATAACACAATTTCAAAAACAGACCTAATGAAGCATATATATTGCCAACTTGAAATATAAATCATGGTTTTTATTGAATGTCCTAATGAAATGAAATGAAGCCTATGCTGCCCTAATGTATTGACTAAAGAATAACTAAAATAATATCACGAATGTCCTTCAAAAACGGACATAATACAGCTTCTATATTATTGGCAGGAACGTCAAACTGGTGGGAGCAGTTCCGAGTTGCCATGGGATATGGCCCATCAAATCTCATCGCCCTACCCCAGGCTGCAGAACACCGAATTACGAAGTCTGGAGCTGATCAGTGACAGTTTGTGACAAGAGGGGCCGCATTGTATTAGCTGGCAGGAAC
>MU185439.1:11814-35297 GCA_016904865.1 Pissodes strobi | reverse complement strand
CAACAAATTACGCTACTTATCTCTAACATATGTGCAGCCTAGATTTAGTTCTGATGGAAATAGTTCTTGCACGCCAAAAAAGTTTTATGGCGAAATGGACCGAAAATAAATCATTCCAAAAATAAGTTACTGCATCTGTTTCGAAGATAATCCGTGAAACTTAGGTTCAAAGTTTAAAGCTCGGTTTGGTAGTAAATTCATTACTGCACCACGATTATTTATTGTGGCAGTAAACCTGCTGGACCAACAAAAGATTTATAGAATGCCAGCACAGAGAAAATCATGTTCCAGACGAACGCCTACCTATCCCGATGTAATTTCAAGGAAGACTAAGTTGAGAAACTTTTTCAACTCGGATACGGTTGCATTGCTGGCCTGTTTGATATATTTAAAACTATTTTGGTCATATTTCAGTTCGCGTTATGAACCTGCGGTGTTTCAGGCTTCCAGAATATTTAACCAGGCTTAAATGTTCCCGCAAAGATGCTCGTTCCGTTCCGTGGGAATATTGTTAAGTCCCTTGCAGACTTAAATAAACTACATAAATTATATTATTACTCTGTGATATATACTAAAACTGGAAAGGACAAAACACTTAGTTACTTTATTTTTAAGTGGCATTAAGCAAAAGTTATTTATTGGGCCTCTAAGGCCTCTGAACAATTTTCTAAGTGGTTTGTATGTAAAAATTATGAACTTTGAAGTGAAGTCGATGCATACTTACGATCTAGAATTGCACAATAATTTTAGAAAATGGATAAAAGATAAGGAGATAAAACTGCAATTTGTTGACGAAGACGTTACGGTAGGTATATACAGTTTTCACATTTTTACTGTGAACAAAGTATTCCATCCTTAAGACAACTCTGAAAGTATGTGAAAACACTGATCGGGTTTAAATAATTAATGGCGTTTCAAAAACTAAATCAAGAACTTATCATACAGAGAAGGCAAATATTTTAAAAAGGCAACATTAAATCTGTCATGAAAAGTGGTTTAGAATATAGTTTTTCTCCGATTGACAGCAAATATTAATTTTGCAGACACATATCAATCAGCAAAGTATTACTTTTCCTGCCTTGGTAGCAAAGTAAGTACTTCCCTGCCTAGGCAGAAAAATGATTAGTCTCCATGGGAATAAAACGTTTGACATAAGTTGTCAAACTTTAATTATTATGGACATTTCCATAGCAACCAACCGTTCCAACAATTGCGATTTCTATCAAATTTTCTTTTAATTTATCACTACAGGAAATATAAAAAGATTGTGGGAATTGTAATAATTTGCAAATATACAATATACATATATCATTATAAACAATAGGAGAAAAAATTATATGTTCAACTCGACAGGAAAGTAGATTGACTGTCTTAGCTGAATTCCTGAACTATCAGCCGCGACAGTCAATCTACTACATTGCTGCCTAGTAAAACAAATAACTATTTTCTCCGATTGACAGCAAATATTAATTTTGCAGACACATATCAATCAGCAAAGTATTACTTTTCCTGCCTTGGCAGCAAAGTAAGTACTTTCCTGATTCACTATGAAGTTGTCTAACGCATTGGAAGCCCTATATGAAGAGGATGAGAAATCCCTAGAGTCTCCAAAATGTGAACTCAAAAATTTCTAAGTAGGAACTCGGATTTCGGAAACTTATTAGCTGGGTTCTCCTACTTCTGAGCTGAATTTCGGTTGTAGGGTTTAATTCAGTCATTGGGGATTTTTACCTGGAAAAAAGTCGGGAAGTTTTGAAAATTTCCAGGTTTGTAGGTTTCGGGGTCCCTAACTAAAATCCGTAAAATGCACAATTCGACACTCGCCGCCGGCGCCGCCATCTTGCCAAGATGGCGGCCAAAATCGATATTTTGAAAATATCTCAAAAACTATGCATTTGTCGAAAAAATAGGTAGAGAGCAAAATTAAAGAAGATAAAATTTCCTACAAAAAAGGTTTAATGAAAATGTTCGCTTAAGGTAACTGTTTAGGCACAAAATCCCTGGAAATTCTACAAATTTGCGTAAAGTATCATATATAGCCGATTTTTCGAAATCAAATGTTGTCTAGTATGGTTCACTAAAACAACTTTTTTAGGCTTTCTACAATTTTGTCATGAAACAGTGGCGTATCATTAATTAGCTCAAGTTATTAATTTATGAATAATTAATTTTAATTATTGAAAATGCTGTACTTTTTTCCACATCACCCAAGAGGTAAAGTACAAGGCGCGTTTTTTTTAACGTGGTTTCCCCTGGAGGCCTAATCTACTAGGTAAATAAAAACCCTGAACTTATCTGCACAAGCCCGACGGACCTGGCTCATTGATGTCAAAGTCGATTGTATCTGCTATGCTGGGCTCAGGATGGTCTTTCAATTCGTCGAACTATTAATCTTCAGCCACCAGAGGGATATCCACAGACAAATCTAACTCCTCTTCATCGGATTCGTCGAGTGACACTTCAGTGACGGTGTCGCAGGAATTCACAAATTATTGAACATTTTAATCCTGCTTTTCTGCATCCACAGGCTTTACCACAGTTGTTTGTCTTGCATTTACAGGATAAAAGGCCAATAGGGACTTTGGAGCCGGTTCTTTCAACGTTGTTACTGGAATAATGCCTGATCTTGTTTTCTTCCAACCCCATTCTTCGGCGTCTTTGGTACAACCATACCATTGCTGAACCTGGTGGTAAGTTCGCAATGAATGCTGTCGTGCTGCTGCTCTCCTAGGTGGTAAAGATGCCAAATTAAATTTACATTTGTTACCGATTTCACAAAACAGTGGTATCGAAATTTATCCAGATTTATGTTCTCTCTATCTCCGCATCCATAGAGAGCAAGAAGAAATTTCTCACCTACAAAAGCAACTCCGTCAGCGGTGGCATGCTTGCTTTGAAATGCTTCTATAGAAGCTTGTAAGTCTCTACGTTTTTCAAGAGTTGTTAAAGTTTTCAGCTTCCCTTGGTTGAATAATGCCGACGCCGTATCACACCCACTTATTGCGTGGAGGAACAAGATGTTGTCCTTCACCGCTTCGACGCCATTTAAATTCTGCGACGAATAGATGCTGTCGACTGTTTTTCCTCTTCCAGGCTTCAGGAGGTATACATTATGGTGAGCCTTGCACAGGGCTGTCAACAGAACAATGAGGTCGACATCCTCTCCAACAACAACAATGTTTTCATATGAAGATGACATCTCGATTGCTATATTTATTATCAAGGAGTCTGCGTCTTCTGTAGCCTGGATCACTGTGAAGTGCACTTCCTCAAATTTCCGCTTCAAGATGGATATAAAGCGACCTTTGTTTGCATCGTTTGATAGGAAATTTGTCTGTGAGACTGTGGGGATCATGGACTCATCAAATAAAACATCTGATGTACTTTTTTTTGTGATCTTCGCTGTCGTTCTGCGCTTTTCGTGCTTTTTTCTGCAGCGTCTGTAGGGTAGCCATCGAAAACAACAACCGCATTTGACTGACAGTGTTTTTGTACATAATTTACGTAACTGTTGAAACCAAATGTTTCATTTCGGCTCCAAACAACTCGATGCAACAAGTATCCACCGTCAATTATGTACACTTTGTTAGGTCCAAAGTCAATGTCTGTAACTGGCGAAAAAGCTTTGTATAGCAGGTATTTCGCTGTTTTTCGCATTCCGGCTCCAGAAAACAAGGACAATGGGTAAGGAGCCAACTCATACTGCAGATACTGTTCAAGTTCTTCATCGCTCTGTTTTGCAACACAAAGTCTCTGGAAAATGAGTAGAGGGTCAATGAGCATCACTTTATCATCCATACGAATACTCGAGTTCACTGCTCTCAGGGGCAGTACTTTGTCTTTGCGTCTCAGAACCACATCACCAAAGTTTTTCCCAATCATATTATTTATTCCAACTTTCCCAATGCGCTCTGCATCAAAACAATTTATTGTTTGATCTCCAATAGCGCCTGAGGCAATGGACATTATTTCGTCTACGTCTGGAAAAGGTGGATGTTGCGCAAGCCAAAGCAACAACTTTTCCACATCATTGTCGCCTTGAGTAATGCGTGAATTTCTCATATCCACGTGTTGTTCTCCAGATTGAAAATAAACTCCGCAGAACTTTTCAATTGCATCACATACGTTGTGCAGGTACACCTTCCCTAGTGTCCACCGTACACGGTTAACTTTAGCGAAAATTTTCATAAAACCTTTTTTGTAGGAAATTTTATCTTCTTTAATTTTGCTCTCTGCATATTTTTTCGAAAGATGCATAGTTTTCGAGATATTTGCAAAATACCGATTTTGGCCGCCATCTTGGCAAGATGGCGGCGCCGGCGGCAAGTATCGAATTGTGCATTTTATGGATTTTAGTTAAGGACCTCGAAACCTACAAACCTGGAAAGTTTCAAATCTTCCGGACTCTTTTCCAGGCAAGCCTCTTTTTTGATCCCCAATGGCTGAACTAGTTCTGCTTGTAAGTGAATTTAAACGTAAAATACATATAATAAAACGTTTTACGTAAATAGATGGAAAAGGATAATCTTTCGATAAAATAACAAAAATTGAACAATATTTGGAAATCGAACAGTTTTAGCATAAATAGAGATGAAAACGAGACGACTCTATAATCGCAAAAATAACTTCATTCCAGTTGTCATGTTCTCGTAGCTGCAGTCAGGTGCTTCCCCCGGTGTTCCTTCCGTATCATTATCGAGTGGGGACTTCTTGAGTTCTTTGGAATCCGCGAACTTTTCCTGAGCTGACAGATCTTCCAGCGACTGTGGTAATTTGTCATTTCAAATATTTCATGATTTACATTTCCTTAAGTCACTAAATATTATATATTTTTATTAGTTACAACTTAATTTTTTTATGGTTAAAATTCAAACTAACGTAGAAACTATAATTCAGTAACTTAGGTACGAGAGAGGATACCTCCAGAACCGTAGGAATAATTGAATATTATTCTTCTTGTTCTCAGAAATACCTACTTTATTTGTTCAACGAACTCTCTGTTAACCCCTAAATAATTAGAGGTATTTATAAAGGAAAGACGTCAACTGGGAAATCAAAGTTTCTTGAAAGAGTTGAACGAAATAATTTCTTTAGAGACTGAGTCATTATTAAATATTTATTTTAATTACCTTATCCTTCTCAAACATAGTATCTTCTACTTTACTTTATAGATGTTCAATGGCAAAATTATTTGTTTCGTCATAAAATTAATGCAATTAACCCACATTACATTACCACCTATGAATAAATGAAACCACGCCATTTATGTATATTCCTTCTTTCTGCGAAGGAATATTGCGCAAAGAACAAAAGCGACATAACCTGCTTGACCACAATATCTCTACTAATTAATAGGAATAATTAAACTATTGAATGTGAAACAAGGATAGCATCAATACATCACGTAGAGACAGAATAAAGGATTAATATTCGAAATAGATACTTAATTTAGGAAAAGTATTCTAGTATTCGAGAAACATTTTTAGATAATGTGTTTTCGTAAAGTTCTGACGAGGTCTGATAACAACATGCAATAATTACTCTTGTGTTCTTAAAAGCACAAGTGCAAAAAATATTTCTCTTCGGCCGCTCATAGAAATATATCTTGCGGTGCCCAGTATATCTATAATTTTAATTTTGGTCTCTGGTGACGAAAGTAAGTACGTAGTTGCAATTTCAGATAGGACCTGCTCCTCGTATAATATATTTTTATTAACTTACAATAAAGGTGGCTTCCCACGGCCCGTGATAGCGCAGGCCGGGCTGCGCCAGCTCGGGCCAACACGCCGTGGGAAGGGTGCCGACCGAGGTCGTCCGGAAAGATCCGTGATGTTATCTGTGATTCATAACAAGTGTGCTGCTAAATACTTAGCTGCATCCAACAGTTTATTTCACCTTTGCTGTGTGAGGTAATGTTTAAAAATATGTAATCGAACAATGACTTAGTTTTTGAGATTTTAAGTTTATTTGAGAGTGAATCCGCTCTGTGGGACCGGCTTTCAAAGCGCCAACAAATGTTCCAAAGCGTTCGAAGGCGTCCAAAGTTAAAGCGAGCAGAAAAACGAATGGAAGAAGCTTATACTTATATGAAGCGATTCAGCGAAACACCTGAGGATGACGAGTTTTCATTATACTGCAATATACTATGCAAAAAACCTAAGAGCTTTACCAGAAAATATCCGTGAAAACGCTATGCTTGAAATCGATAAATGTGTTTTGCATCTAAAGCAAAATCAGGACAGAAATCAATACCCTTAGTCACAAACTCCTATAAAGGCTACTCCTCAGCATCGTTATTTTAAGCAGGCACCAAACATTGCTTCACAGGCCTCTTCAAATTTTCTACCCTCAATCATCATCACCCATGCAAAATTGCAATACTTATTCACATCAATAATTTTCTTTTAAAGCATATCGTTATCCATAACCATCTCCAAAGCCATACTTTTATTCACAAGTATCCCCTCATGGATATCCTTTTCTACATTCGATGGATTCTCCGCCACCAACATGCAACCAAATTCATGCAACCAGAACAGTCACCAAGTTCTCAGCCACATTATTTCAGGCTGATTATGTATCCTCAAGCATCTCCTCCGCAACTATCCCATTCTCCACAACCGCATCATTATCCTCAAGCATCTCCGTAACTATCTCCTTCTACGCAACCGCATCCTTATCCTCAAGCATCTTCTCCGCAACTATCCCCTTCTAGCCATTCGCTACAGCCATCAACTCAAAATTTGGAAAGCCAAGATATAAAATCATTACCTTCAAGGACTATTCGATAAAAAAAATGAAAATTATTAAATACCAATAAATTATAGATTTTATAGAAATATTTGAAAATAAGTAAATACATAAATATTAGACTTACTTTTATTTTCCCCCGAAGTTCATGTAGCAAAGCTTTGCAAACATCATTTACCTACGCATCTTGAAACTGTCTGAATAGATACTTTAAAAAGATATGAAAGACTTGTGAAGCTGTCACCAGATCTTTGGAATATAGTGCCCAATTTTATTTAGAAGGTATTTATAATAGTGTAAGTGCCCAGCGACATTTATGAATACTGTCTTGGAAATTTTTGTGTGGCTTAATTGCGGCTAGTCTACCACCTTTTCCCTTTATGAAAACTTTCGTAGTGGGGGCGTTTGCTTTCCAGTTCTTCCGAAAGCCGACCATTTCGCGTAGTGCAAAAAATTTATGGATACTGTTTTTATTTTTAATGTAATCGCGAGGCAACTTTATGAAACGCGCGAAAAAAGAAGTGTCCGACAAAAATTTTGGGGCGTTAAGGGTGTTCGACAATTCAAACATATCCAACTGCAGACTGCCGAGTGCAACTACGACCTACAGCTCCATCCAGAGACAACAGCAGTTCAAAGCCAAGTCAGGAAGAGTTGAAACAATATAACTTTAAGGCCAAGCACAGGGAAGGAAGATGGGATAGTAATACAGATGCTTTATCCAGAAGGTTATGTGAGGATAATTATAAACATCGCCGAAGAATTGACCAACGAGAAGGAATCACTCCCATTAGGCGAATCAAGTTTAAGGTTGATCAGCAGTGGACCACACAGCAACTAAAGAAAGATTAGCTTGAGGATAATGAAATAGCACTACTACTAAAAGCTAAGGAAGAACGTCAACCAAGACCAAGCTGGAGAGAAATTTCAACTAAGGGATCTACTTTTAAATCTCTGTGGGCTCAGAGGGACTCCCTGGTAGTTGAAAATGGACTCCTTAAACGAGCCTGGGAAAGCGCCGATGGAAAAGTAGTGAAGACGCAGTTAGTGGTACCAAGGAAGAGGGTATCGGAAGTTCTGGACGAAGTACATAATAGGAAGTTTGGTGCTCATCTCGGAGTTAACGGAATGATTGACAAGATCCTCGACAGATTTTACTGGGTCAACTACTGCCAGGATGTGAAATCATGGTGCCAGCAGTGTTCAACCTGTGCCTCAAGTCAAGGATCCCAGACAAGATCCAGTGGGAAGATGAAACAGAATGATGTGGGACTACCGTTTGAACGTCTCGCCAATGACCGAATGAAGGCTCGATATGATCTCCAAGCTAACTCTAGGGGATTTCGGATGAACGATAAAGTCTGATTATATAACCCGCAAAGGAAGCCAGGAAGATCTCCCAAGCTATCACCAGTATGGGAAGGACCCTATACGGTCATCAAAAGAATTAATGACGTTGTGTATAGAATTCAGCGTAGCCCCAGAAGCAAACTGAAAGTTGTCCACCTCGACAGGTTGAAAGCATATCACGGACATGAAGTAGCTGATCGGGACGATCAGAATTAAGAGGGAGGCAATGTTACGGCTAGCCTAACAACAATCCGAACGTTTTTGTGCTACCCTATAAAACTAGCCGCCGCCGTGTCGCTCGCTTCCCTGTCTGTATGACTCATCGCCCGGCCGGTCGCGAAGTTTCAGGATCGCTGGAATTGTCTCGATGGCCTCGTCGAGATCATATAGAGTGGCCTCGGAATACTTCCCGAATATTCGTGATGGATTGGAGATTATATATAACCAGACCTAAGGCCAATGTTAGTCAGTCGGTTAGTTCAGATCAGTTAATCATTGAGTGTTGAATAGATATTAGTGGTAAAGTTATAAGACTAGTTTAGTGAGTTAAATTGTATACAGTGGTAGTGAATAAAGAGAGTATTAGTTGAAAATAGCAAAGTTGTAATTCTGTTAAGAACCCACGGGAAAAACGTAACAATAGTATAACATTTTGACCCAATCAACATCGAGGTGTAATGACGTTTATTTTATCCTAACCCAAACTAATTTTGGCGGAGATACGACTTTTAATGTTAAAAAAAGCTACATTGTTAGATATTAATTTAGAAACATTTTTTCTGTAGCATTTCTTGCTGGTTTTACTTATATCAGTTTAAAATGAGTAGTAATGGGTTGATTGTATATGCTGCAGCGTCATTAATTTGTTCTTTATACTTAAAAAGACGCATGAGTAGAAGGTCGCAAAATAGAAGGTGGTGGTGTCGTCCAATCAATCAAAAAAGAAGCCAGCAAGGGGATTTTAAACATTGTTTTGAAGAACTGAAAAATGACCGGACCCTATTTTTTCGATACTGCAAGATGCATTTAGCTACATTCAATAAACTGTTAAATATGTTGCACCCGTATTTGATCAAGCAAAACTGGAGAGCCATTCCACCAGAAATGCGATGAATAGTAACGCTTAGGTAGTAGTTATCTGCTCATACTAACAGCACAGCTTATTCAATACCAGCTAACAATTTCCACTTGAAATGAAGGGTTCGCGCATAGCCTGCCACGCATTTGGCATTTAACGGCTCAGCAGTCAGAGCATCAGTTGAGGTCGGTACTGTCAGAGAATTTATCGCGATTTACAGGAGCGTATTTAGTAAATTTAGTCGCCATAGCGTGTTCTGTGCGTTTGAAGTGGAAATAGTGCATGCATATAGTCGCTGTACCGCAATAAAGTGATCAAAAAATTGTAGTCACAGTTTTTACACGAATCTCGACCTAACGTCATTGGGCCCACTGAGATCAAAGAAAGCCGACGACAGATGACTAGCTGATATTGAATAAGCTGTGCTAACAGATACAAAATCATGTTTATATTTATTTTTGGGTACCTTGATACAAGTGATCAGGCATTGTCCATTGCTCTGACTTACAGAATAGGGGAGTCAACTACACTGGATATAATAAAGGAAACTTGCCATGTCATTAGTCAGGTTTTAATGTCAATTTATCTTTTTGTCCCAATGAAGTTAAATGGAAAAATATTATTAAAGGATTTTTAGAGCAGTGGAACATGCTCAATTGCTTAGGAGCCGTAGATGGTAAGCACATACATACCCAAACACCACCAAATTCTGTAAGCCAATACTTCAATTAATAGAAGTCTTTTAGTATAGTGCTTATGGCTACCTGTGACGTAAGATATAAATTTACGTTGGTGGACATTGGGGCATATGGTAACAACAATGATGTTGGAGTTTTCGATTACCAGAATTTGAAGTGAAACACTCTATGTACCCAAAGGAACTGCTAAGTTACCTGGATCACAAATCAAAATGCCATGCTACTTTGGCGGGGATGATGCATTTGGTTTGTAAAAACGCATTATGAAAACCTACCCAGGTAAAAGTATGCCATTTTTAACTACCGTTTAAGTAGGGCAAGACGAACAATAGAAAATAGTTTTGGAATTATGGTTTCTCGTTGGAGAATTTTTGATAAAGCCATTTGTTTACATCCTAAAAGCATCGACAGAATCGTAATTGCTGCAGTTTGCCTTCATAATTCTCTGATGACAGATAATGAAGCAGTATCTCCATCTCATCAGTTGCACTATCCACCAAATTTTATTAATAAAGAAAATCTTAGAGGGGGCATAGAATTTGGTGGTTAGAGGCGTCAGGATATAAATGAAGGAATGAGAGATTCTGCTGCAAGAAAACCCATAATTCCACTAGAGAACCTTTTGGGCGACATAATAAACTTGCCTACTATTTATTGTCAGAGGAAGGCAGGGATCATACATAAGAAGAGGTTTAAATACCCAAGATGTACAAGTTATAATACTTATCTTGTAAGAATTTATGATTTGATTAAGAAAATTGATATGTGTTTTTCTAATTAATTTTTTTTAATTAATTTTTTTTAATATGTTTTGAAAATAATAATTATTTTGTTTTTATCACATTCCAAACTAAATAATATAAAATAACTTGCCATCTTCAAAACATGTGTTTCAATATACTGCCGCTGTGCTTATTTAAATTTTTTAAGATAAAATATGTAGTTGTACATTTTTTCAATTTATCTAACAGGAGAAATTAAACACAGCTTATTTTGATACTATCATGTAACAATAAAGACTTAGTAATGAATTATTTCATATTTCGGGATCGCTCAATGTTTTGAGCTGACCGGCAACCAAAGCGCCAAATAAAGCATCACTATTTTCAGTATTTTGTGATTTTTCACTACTTAAATGCGATCTTAAAGCTGTTGTTAAATTCATAATTGATAAACCAACATTATTGTATTGGTCTCTTTTTTGAAGGTCGTGTTGTTTTTCCCTCACAGTTCGAAACCACCATTTTTTTGCCCATCAATATCTGCATTGGCAGAGTTCGGCTTATCAATTTCCATAGCAGAAAAATTTGTCAAAGAAAGCAGTGGTTTATTTCGGTTCAGATCTACTATTTGCTCATTTGTTTCCTCATTAACAGCGTTATTTAATAATTCTCTGGTGTTTCTAAATTTGATAAAATCCTAAAAATGAAAATAATTTTTAACTATCCAAGAAGAGTGTCTATTTAAGGAAAAATATTTCGACAAGTTAATTTTTATTTTCAAAATTTGTTTGGGCCCAAAAATGGCCAATTAGAAAAAAACAGGTTACACATTTACCAGAGGGTTATGCTCAAAAAACTAACTTACTTTCTGCCAGCAACAAAATATTTTAAAAATTTTAAATTTTTATACAGGATTATCCAACGAGGAATAGACAAGGCGATTTTTTGACATTCCCTGTACTTTTATAAAAAAAAAACTGAAATAGCCATCTTATGTAATTTTCTCCCGCGAATTCGGATATGGTCAGCTAAAAACAATTGAACATCAAATAAAAGTGCTAGGGGGTCACTTTGATATTTTTTAAATGGAATGCGTATATTACTACATTTTTAGACTCTCTAGAAAAATCTAAACACATTTTGTATATAATATCCTATACCTATCTTTAGCTGTTTACCAAATATTGACAGTTGAAAGTCGGGCATTTTGACACTTTGGCAGGCTCTAAAATCTAAACCGCACGAGATCAAAGAAAACGGTTTGTACATTCCTATCTTGGGTTTTCATACGCTATGGAATGAGAGTAACTTTGAATTTAACCGGAGGTTTAAAATTTCCAGTTAATTTTATCCGCAGGTTAAATTCGAAGATACTGTCATTCGATAGTTTATGAGCACTGAAGATAGGAATGTGCAAACCGTTTTCTTTGATCTCGTGCGGTTTAGATTTTAGAGCCTGTCAAAGTGTTAAAATACCCGACTTTCAACTGTCAATATTTGGTAAACAGCTAATAGTCGACGTAAATTAGATTTTTCAAGAGAAATAATTTATAAAAATTTGGGTACGAACTTCTTAGAGACAAGTGAATATAGATCAAAACAGTTCCCACCCCACAGGAGAGTGCTTCATCCCCTTTAGCTTAAGAAACCACCTCTAATGTTACCTTCTGTTAGTTTTTTAATTTATCTCGAAAACTGCTACCCTGACGATAAAGATGGATAGAACTTAAATTATGCGATGTAAAATTGTAGATCGTTTACGTCCTATACAATTTTTATGGGTTGAATACTGAAGTCGCGCAAAAACAGATAAAGCGATATTTTATATTCTAGCCCGTTTCTACACCACCGCTGAGGTAGAGCCCCCGACACGTTTTTTTTAAATGGTTTCCCCATGAGGCCTAATCCATCAAAAACTAACCGCTATTTATTCCATGATTGGAATATCTTCAGGTAATTCTTCCTCTACCACTGAATTAAGACATCCTTGTCCAGGACAATTGGAGCACATCGTTGAACACTTTAATCCAACCTTAGCACAACCGCATTGTTTTCCGCAACCCTTTTTACAACTGCAAGATATTAAGTTAAGTATAGAAGTAGGAGCTGGTATTGTTTTCCAACCCCATTCATTAGGCTTCAAAATTTCTCCACGCCAGGAATGAATTTCTTGGAAAACGCGATACGAATGTTGTTCTAAAGCAGCAGATGTAGGTGGTAATTTTGATAATAGCACTGCATGGTTAGATTGACCAACACATTTATTTAGTGAAATTAATCTAAATTGGTCTAACGATGTAACAGTACGAGGTGCCTTGTATAAACCTAGTGTGATTTTTTCTCCAGCTCGTACAATGTCAGGCTTCATCGATGATGGATTATTAAATATATTCAAAGCATTGTCCCTTCTAGTATTTATCAAGTTTACAGTTTGTATTTTTCCTTTGCCAAAAAATGTCGACGTCGTATCACATCCACTGCGTGAGCAAATAATGTATTATTTTTACAGTTATGAAGGACTTCCGAGTTCTGAATATCAAGTGAACTATATGCCCTTTCCTTGATGCTTCCTTGAACATCTCTTATATATCGAATATCTTTATCAAAAGGACAAAGAGCAATAATTATGAGTATGAGAAGGTCAACATGCTGTCCCACGACGACTACTGTGGGACTCTTATAAGCTTCCTTAATAGCAGTTTGGTTAATTAGAGTATCTGCATCATCTATTGCAGAAAGAGCTTGGATACCGGCACATTCCAATTTTTCTGACAGTTGATTAATTAAACTTTGTTTATTCGCCAGATTGCTGAGTAAATATTTCTGTGAATCAGGAACAGGCGTCTTATTGTTAAAGATTATTTCAGCAGATATTCGTTTTAAAAGTCTTAGTTGTCGTTCAATGCCTTTCGTACTCTCGATATTTTCAGAATAACTGTCAAATACTACGATTGCTCGTTGACCGTACCGTTTTTTAATGAAATTAATATATGCAGTGTAAATTTCTGCAAATTTCCCTTGTTTCGGCCTCCCGACCGCCCCCTGCTAAAGTGCAATGGATTGTTCCAAGGCAGAGAATCGAAAAACACGATTAAGATTTTGTACCTATTTAGCCAATGATAACCATGTAATTTTATGGAATTTGTCTTCACTTTTCTAGCATTAACCAACTTCAAAAAATTGAAAAACTAGCAAGAGAGGTACCATTAGGACCAAAAGCAAAGCAAAAGGAGAAGAAGCACCGTCCTGAATGGTGGGAACTCTTTTGATCTATAATTGGATGTTTATTAAGACTCTGCACCCAAATTTTCAAAACTTTATAAATTATTTCTCTTAGATGGCATTGTTATTGCTAATTTACGTCGACTATAATGATAGGTATAGGATATTATACACAAAATGTGTTTAGATTTTTCTAGAGAGTCCAAAAATGTTGTAATATACAGAGTGTTTCATTTAAAAAAATATCAAGCACTTTTATTGATGTTCAATTGTTTTTTGCTGAACATATCCGAATTCGCGGGAGAAAATTACATAAGATGGCTATTTCAGTTTTTTTTTTATAAAAGTACAGGGAAAGTCAAAAATCGCTTTGTCTAGTCCTCGTTGGATAACCCTGTACATAGACCATATCTGTATTTTTGAAGCGTCATTTCTACTTCTAAATTTGTTTTCTATAATCTTTTCCTCTCTTGCGAATCTCTCTCTTAAACGGGTCCATCTACTTTTACATTCAGCCTCTAAAACATAAAATTATATAAAATAAAAGAAAAAAAACATATAAAGAGCCAGATAACAACTTTATAAAAAAAACAAAAATGGCCTTTTGTTAGAGAGTATCCAATGCCTTCCAGTAGGCATTCATGTCTACTGACCATAGACCTAATAATACCACATAGTATTTTTATTACTATGCTGCTGGCAGGTAAAATAAAGAAATAGTCAAACAGCAGGTACTAATAGCCTCATTTAGAAAAAATCATTAAAACCTACCAATCACATGGCAATCTCTCGCCACAATTTTTCTACAATCAATGCGTCTTTAAAATCTGTACTTCTCTTGTCATATAAATGGGGGTAACTTTTTATCATATCAATGAGTATTTCATCAGTGCCTCTGGCTTCAGTATTTTTTATATGGGAATTTTCAGGTTTGGCCCAGTTCTGGGAAACATAATATAGATGATCTTCCATCATATAATGTATGTTACATTTTGTTTAATATTGATAATGCTCACCCAACAAGCAAAATAGACAAATCTAATTATTAAATCATTATATGAATAAACAAGAATAAAAAAGACGCGAACTGTTGGTGTTCATGTGTTGACATCAACAATGTCAACCTGGACATGTGACTAAAGCAAGAGTGTTTAATTGGCCGCGGATAGCACAACCTTCGTAATTGTTCATTCTTACAGGTAATTCTTATGCAAAAGTTGTATGGAGTTCGATATATCGGCTGTGATTGGTCGAAACCCTTATGCTCTTATGCTACGGTGTTATGCGAAATATGTGTGATGACCTAAAGAGACGAAATGCACGGTTGGCCAGATAGTATCAGCGCTATCTATTGGACTGATTATATTACTATTTGTGACAATAAACGACCTCGTAGAATCATAGGAAATATTGATCACGACATTACATATTTATCAGGGAATTACCTTACCCTATATAATTATATCTGGATAATCAGGCACATTTATACTAGTACGCAACTTTAACTTTTTACAAAAATTAATAACTTTCTTTAAAGGATTTTGAATATCTCATAGGGAATTCGCAAAAAAAACACAACTTTACCTGCTGAACAGAGCTATTTACAAAATACCAACAGAAAGTCTCTCCAAAGTTTGCATGGAATGAAATTAATGTCGTAAAACCGACTGCCTTAACTTCAGAAAACGTAATACAAGGAATTTGTATTCAAAACAGAGCCACGGCAATGCAGTGACATATGTAAAACGCAAAATAAAGAATTCCACAATATATGCATTCTCTCAATATATAGATGAACACGTTCACTTTGTAAGCGATGCTATTTGTAGTTCTCTGGCAACGTCTCCCCTATCATGGTTATGGACATTCACATAAAGAAAAAGACTTCTGAATAATATATGTTTATTTTCATAAAAATTGAATTTTCCTTGTCAAGCTACTTTATGAACTAGGTGCATTCTTCCATCTTATTATTACGCGTTGCTGCTAGATGTTTTAACTAACCCTCCCCCAGTTTTCCATGAGTCGTACCTCTAATAATTTTAATTAGTCTTCTTGTTCTCGTCGACGTGGGCGCGTTTTTGTATCTTGTACTATGCTAAGACCACAAGAATAATAAATAACTATTATTCTTGTGCTAAGACCTTCTAAATCGAACATAAAATATTTATTCTGTTGTTGAATATGTCATTGTTGGCAGTTGTCAATAATACACAACCGAAAAAAAAAATATTCATTTGTCATTTTTTTCCTCAGCTTGCATATGCCAAATGTTAATGTGAAATCATTTGCATTTAAAGATCCTTTACACAAATAATGCACTATGTAAAAATCGACCTCTCCTATTGGTCGATTCATCTCGTATTACGATATGTCTGCGTAATGCAATCGATTTCTGTCAATAGCTCTGGTGGTGCAGAGGTTTATACAGCTGGGTCTCACCTGGACGGCCGAGGTTCGAACCCCGTTGCTGTTTTTTATTTTTTTCTTTAAGCTTATGTTTCTAAACAGTTTTTTTCTCAATTTTGGGTTAGTTTGGGTTAGCACCTGGTTAGTTTCCTTTTCTTGAGCCCCCGTAGCGAGCGAAGCGAGCGGAGGGCAATGCGGATCGACCAATAGGAAAGGCCGATTTTTATATAGTGCACTATTTGTGTAAAGGATCTTATAATGCAAATCATTTTAGAGTATTTTGACATTATGTCAAATTGACAAAGAGGTAAATTTTCTAAACCACGATACACCTACACACGGTATTTCAGCGAGCATACGTATTCTTATATATGTAACCAGAAATGCATATTCTGTTTTCTGCCTAAAGTGACGTCACGTGTGTGTCGCAAACTTTTATATATGTCATTTAAATAACACAGCATGAGGATTATAATTTATTTTATTTTCGCTTATTACTTTATTTGGCGGACAAAAATATTATGGGTAAAAAAAATCATATTTGTTTAGAGGATCATTGGGGTTTCAAATTCGTGGGGCGGCATAAAGTAGTGGACTACAATCATAGGTTAAAAAACAGTAGTACATATATCAGAAAATGAAGAAAAATTAAATTATATTATATTTTTGAAGTGAATACTTCTTTGGTTTCATGAGAGGAATTAGTAAAGAGTTATTCAATTTTTATGAGACTAGTAGTAGTAGTAGTAGTAGTAAGGGTGGGGGGGCCGAAGCCCGGTAAGTAGGCCTATAAGTCCCTTTTCACCATCCCCGATCCGCCCTCCCATACCTGGCTACTTCCAACACCCGGCCCGCACTGAAACGGCCCATCACCTTGATAAAGGTGAGGACGTCCTCCCAGTCCAGATCCTTTAGATCTTCCCGAGCAAGTGTTGGTGCTCCCAGTATCTTCCTCCTTAGGCGACTCCACCTATCACAAATTCCTATATAGTGGTATGAGGACTCCTCCCCTGTCCCGCAGTTCAGGCAGAGTGGGATGTCCCTCACGCCAATAAGGTGCAGATGTCTGTTTAGGCTTCCATGCCCAGTCATGATTACAGTTCCTGATGTCCTCTCGGCTCTTTTTTAGCAGTCGCCTTGCTCTGGATCCGTCAGGATTTAGAATCATTTCCTTGGCTTGTCTGCATCCTTCTTTTCCTCTCCAATTGTGCTTTGTCTTGTTCCAGGCCCAGTTATTTAGTTCCTGAGAGATTTGCCTTTTACTTAAGCCCAGACCAGGTTCTGGACCGACGAGGTGGCTCATTGAACCTTGTCTGGCCAATTCATTGGCCCGTTCGTTGCCCTCGATGCCACTGTGCCCTGGAACCCATCTGAGTCTTACTTCCTTGTGCACAGCCTATCTGTCTAGGGCGTCTCTACATTCCTGAACTAGCTTACAGCTTGCCCTGGATTTTTGGATCGCCCTGAGAGCGGCTTGACTGTCCGAGTAAATATATATACTCTCTACGCCTTCTGTTACTTCCGCCTTGGTTGCTACTTCCAAAATAGCAAACACCTCCGCCTGGAAAACAGTGGCATATCTCCCCAGCGAAGTGCTTTCTCCTGATTTAGTGTTGTCTAGGTATACACCGGCTCCGGATGACTGTGTATTAGCCATCCATGAGCCGTCAGTGTACCATGCGTGTGCGCCGCTCGGCGTACGTACCTGGCCTGACAGCCACTCTTCCCTTGATGGAAATTCCACTCCTTCCCAGTCTTAATTTGCCATCTGGAATATTGCCTTTGGTCGCAATGATGGGTAGATCCCTACTCATTTTGGCGGCAATAGTCGTATGGCCTTTCCCTGTGTAGTCCGTTCGCCATAGGCCACTGTCGATCATCCTTTTGTGAGCCGCCATTGCCTCTCTCTCAATCCAGATTTATGAGACTAAGTCAAACTAACCGAAAGTTGATTGGACGACTAACTCAAACTCAACAAATCTAATAAAATTGAGTAGATATAACGTTCCGGCTCAAATGACTAAAATAAGTTGAGACTAAGTAAATCTAATCGAAAGTTGGTTAGACGACTAACCCAATCTAATCAAATCTGTTAAAATTGAGTATAACATATCGGAAGCCGTAAAATAAGTTGAGACTAAGTGAAACTAACCGAAAGTTGATTAGACGACTAGCCTAAACTGACCAAATCTATTAAAAATGATTATTATAACGTATCGAAACCGGCTCAAATGAATAAAATAAGTTGAGACTAAGTGAAACTAACCGAAAGTTGATTAAACGACTAACCCAAAGTAACCAACTCTATTAAAATTGAGTATAACGTGTCGAAAGCGGCTCAGCTAAGTAAAATCAGTTGAGACTAAGTAAAACTAACCGAAAGTTGATTAGTCGACTAACCTAAATTAACCATATGTATTAAAATTGATTATAACGTATCGGCACCTGCTTAAATAAGTAAAATAAGTTGAGACTAAGACTAAGTGAAACTAACAGAAAGTTGATTAGACGACTAACCTAAACTAACCAAATCTATTAAACTTTATTATAACGTATCGGAAATGGCTCAAATAAGTTAAATAAGTTGAGACTAACCCAAGTAACAATTTAAATGCTAGTTCGATTTATATCAGCTTTAAAATGGTCGGTAGAAGTACTGAGGTTTTATGAACACCTTCAAATATACTAACAGTTCTTCAAGTCCATTTATTCTTAAAAATAAGTTTTAAAGCAGCCTTGGCAGCAATAATATTAAGTGTCCATGGACTTGAGACCGGTTACTCTTATGTTAGTTTTAACAAGGCTTTTGTGTCATCAATTTTAAACCTTGTTGATCTTCTGGAGGGTTTAAGGTATATTTAGTTTTAAAATAATCTGTCTTAAGACTATAGCTTTAAGTTGGATTTAAAACATATTCTTTAAGCACTTCATAAAACTTGCAGTTTTATATAAGATAATTTATATAGCAATAAAGCTTCAATCTTAGATTGGCTGCTTAAAAGACTCTATTAGGATTACTGGGAAAATATATTGCTTCATTAAGGCCATATTATTATAATCTTTACAAAATCCTGTTGGACTTTTCTATTGCTTTCTTAAACCATTACTTTAACTCCTACCACCTAGAGCTCTTTTAAAGCGGTCATCTTGTCATTCTGTCGTGATTCAGTAGTGGTGTTCAATATAATTTCCTTAAAAATGGAAAATATATCACATAAATATTTACAAGTTACAAGAAATGGTAATTTCAAAAAAAAGTTGCAATCTTTAAAGGTAATAAATGAAATGTAGATCAACATAAAACTGATGATAAAATTTGAGGTTATGGTGATCTAATTGGGCGCGGAAAACTTGATCGCAGCGCTAGAAGACTTATGCGACACCGTGATAAGACCAAGTAGTTTTATGAGCAGGCCGAGCAACCTTGTTCAAGACTAAGAAGCTTTACTCTAAGGAACAGTTAGGAGTAAACAGATTAATTACAGTAAATAAAAGGTTATGACAAAACTAATAGGATTTATGCCTTCTTTCTAAGAAACCTTGAGGTTTTAAATGATAAGAAGCCATATTTTTCCAAACAGCACAAGCCTCGATATTGGAAATAATTTAGGGAAGTAATATTATTTAATAATTTTATCAAAATTTCGCAGTTCCTACCTTAAAAAATACGAGGATTTTAACAGTAATACAATATAAGATTGCAAGCAAACATTTTTAAGTTTGTTTATAATAATTAAACCTTGTTTAGAATTAGTCAATAATAATTTAATTATTTAAAAAAGCAGTAAATTTAAAGCGCTTTAATTTTTAGAAGGTATCTTTCCATATTTCATCGAAAAAGTCGACTGCGTTATAATTTTAGTCTCCGATTTCGACGAATTTACCATATTTTGGTATTTCATTTCCTCCATGTTTATTCTTAGGGGTTGGAATGCATCACCGACTTGACGACATCACATGACTGACATTTGTTTGATGTAACTGGTTTACAGTTTATGATAATTTTATCTAAAGATGTTATAAATCTAAGAGTTCTTAAACTCATCCTAATCTTATATCACTATAAATCCTATGGTTTTAAAGAACAATTGCTAAAAGTTTTATGATTGCCTTGAAAGCAATGATAAGAGAATCGATTTCAATGCAAGTTGGTTTTAAACAACCTTTAAGATTTGGTCTTGAGACCCCCATAGGAGTGGGCCCTTTGTCTGTAAGAGAGCCTTTATCTTGCCTTCAAGAGGTTGCCTAGAGTAGAAGGTTTTAAGTGAGTCTTATTCATTTGGCTGCAACAACGTCTTGAAAACCGAAAATCGAAAGTTGGTTAGACGACTAACCTAAAGTAACCAAATCTATTAAAACTGTTTATAACGTATCGGAACCGGTTCAAAAAAATAAAATAAGTTGAGACTAAGTGAAACTAACCGAAAGGTGATTAGACGACTAACCAAAACTTACCAAAACTATTAAAATTTATTATAACGTAACGGAACCGGCTCAAATAAGTTAAATAAGTTGAGACTAATTGAAACTAACCGAAAGTTGATTACGCGACTAACCAAAACGAACCTAATCTAGTAAAATTGACTATAAGGTATCGGAACCGGCTGAAATATGTTAAACAAATTGAGACTATGCTAAACTAGCCGCGTTAGATTGGGGATTAAGAGACGAATCGATTGCAAATGTTTTTGAAGTGAATACTTCTTTGGCTGCATGAGAGTCATTTTTCAAGCCTGCGTCACGACACGGTCTACGAAGTTTTCGTCTCGCAAGAAAGAGGAATTATATGATTCTCTCATACTCTTTCTTTCTTATGGAATCGATAAAGAAGTATTCCATTCTATCACGTGTACTGTACTCTTCGCGACTTTTTTTTTCGACGAATTTTGAAATAAATTATACTTTATGAATTATTATTCTATACATAGTATGATATTCATATTATAACACATTGAGAGGAAAATAAAAGAAAACCCCCTCGATCTCATACCTATATAAGTATCCGTATTTCTATACTTATAACAATTTTCCCAAACCCTGTAGAGAAAACAGTAAATAATGAAAATATTTTGACTTTGCTTCGTTTATAAAAATGAGGTAAAAAAGAACAAAACAGAAAAATTATTTTATTTTAAATTTTTTGCCATTAGTCAATTTTAGCATTTTACGTTCCAGTCGTTTTTTTAATGGTTATAAAACTAATTTTATGATTCAAATATCGTAGTCTCATATATGTTCTTGATAAACACAGAAGACCTTTGTAAGGTGTTAGTTAGTTTACTCATCGTTCGCAACTTTCTGAATAAATGTTTTTCACACAGCAACGATGCACCATGCATATTATGGGATTCAGTCTCTAAAACCCTAGTTGCATTTAATAAATCTTCATTTGGATATAACAGGTTTCCTCTGGAAATAAAACTTAAGCAATATTGTGAAACTTGGTCAATTTTTTTTGTTTCCACACCTAAGTTATATTTTCCTTAAAATCTGTAGGCCACATATCCTGCTATGTACGTTAGAGCGTCTTCATTTACTCTTTCTTTTAATTCGAAGGTCTCCAAAAGTTCATTACTTGCAATATTGTCGCATTCTGCCTCGGAAATATGTATTTCTGTATACTCTGGCTCAGCAATTTCGTAAGTCTGTAACAAAACATCTTCCAAGTCAAGATGCTTCTCATTATTAATAACGGTAGGCTCAATATTTGCATTTTGTGCTAACTTACAAAGGACTTTTTGCGCTAAACAGACTTCTTTATTCGCTTTGATTTCTGCAACTTTTTCTAACGGCTTTAGCAACTAAGGTTCCATATTATCTTCAGTATTAATATGTTCTGTAAAAATGGCAGAACAATTCTTTCCAACGATACATAAAATCTAGTGGACTAGGATGATCATTCGTACCGCCCATTCCACGAATGTACGAGAAAAAGTTTTCTAGCACATCCTGATTCAGCTTTGACGTTAAAATGAATTCTGCACCATATGTCTTATGTCTGCACGTGATAGAAGTGAATACTTCTTTATCGATTCCACAAGACAGAAAGAGTGTGAGAATCATATACATTATCTCTATTGCGAGACGAAATTTTCATTTCAAAACCGTGTCGTGACATGGCCTTGAAAAATAACTCTCATGCAGCAGAAGTATTCACTTGGAAAACACTTGCATTCGATTCGTCTTCCAATCCCCGATCTAACGCGATTAGTTTCCCTTAGTCTCAACTTATTTAACTTATTTAAGCCGGTTCCGATACGTTGTAATTAATTTTAATAGAATTGGTTAGTTTTGGTAAGTCGTTTAATCACCCTTCGGTTAGTTTCACTTGGTCTCAACTTATTTTACTTATCTAAGCCGGTTGCGATACGCTATTATCAATTTAAATACATTTGGTTAGTTTAGGTTAGTCGTCTAATCAACTTTCGGTTAGTTTCGCTTAGTCTTAGTCTCAACTTATTTTACTTATTTGAGCCAGTTCCGATACGTTATAATCAATTTCAATACATTTGCTAGGTTAGTCGTCTAATCAACTTTCGATTAGGTTCACTTAGTCTCAACTTATTTTACTTATCTGAGCCGCTTTACGTTATACTCAATTTTAATAGATTTAGTTGGTTTGGGTCAGTCGTCTAATCAACTTTCCTTTAGTTTCACTTAGTCTCAACTTATTTTAGTCGTTTGAGCCGATTTCGACAGGTTATAATCAATTTCAATAGAATTGGTTAGTTTAAGTTTTTCGTCTAATCAACTTTCGATTAGTTTCGCTTAGTCTCAACTTATTTTACTTATTTGAGCCGGTTCCGATACGTTATAATTAATTTTAATAGATTTGGTTAGTTTATGTTAGTTGTTTAATCAACTTTCGCTTAGTTTCACTAATGCCCAGTTTCTCAATGTATGGATAACTTTATTCTTCAAATATTTCCTATGACAACGATTGTTAATACAATTGTAACCATAGTAATTATAGGCTTCATAACTTTATACTTTAGATATCTGGTACTTCAGAAACCGGGCATTAATCTTAACTTATTTTAGTCATTTGAGCCGCTTCCGATACGTTATACTCAATTTTAATAGATTTGGTGAGTTTGGGTTAGTCGTCCAATCAACTTTCTGTTAGTTTGACCTAGTCTTATAAAAAATGAATAACTTCACCAATTCCTCTCATGAAACCAAAGGAGTATTCACATCAAAAATATATTGTGAACTAATTAAAATCATTAATTAAATATCACCCTGTCGCAAGTT
>MU185439.1:0-11804 GCA_016904865.1 Pissodes strobi | reverse complement strand
GCGTTCCTAAATCTGAGTTGCTCTCCTACACGCTAAGTAAGGCGTGTTGTCACCGATAAAAAACACAAGTCGTGACAATATTATAATTTAATTTTTCCAAACCAATACAATGGACTATACGGAATAGGTCCTCTATCTCTATTCTGTTCCATATAGACCAGTGTATTGGGTGATCGAGCGTAACTAGTGGTATTCCAGGATTGGTGTCTTTGGTTCCTCTTGATTGAGCAAACATTTAGTACAAATTGAGACTAAGCGAAACTAGCCGCGTTAGATTGGGGATTAAGAGACGAATCGATTGTATTGGGTGATCGAGCGTAACTAGTGGTATTCCAGGATTGGTTTCTTTGGTTCCGCTTGATTGAGCAAACATTTAGTATAAAAGAGAGTTAGGTAGATTTTAAATTTAGTTTTAATCATCTCCGAATGATGCTAGATGGTTAGCGAAACGCGCGTCGAGTGCAATTATTCTGTTTCAGTATTATGGATAAAACTCCGTTTTAGTGCATTTTGCGGAAGGTTCCAAACCCCAACATAGTTCTTTCCTGAAATACGAACTTTAATTTATTTTATCGTTTTTCAGATAATATAGGCGTTATTAATATGAACATGCGCTTTTATTTTTTTTTATTCTTTTTTTTTTTATTTAATTTTTTTTAGAGTTACTTATTTTGCTTTGGCGTAATTTTAAATAGTATAAGCAAAGACAATACTGTAGTATTGTCTTTGGTATAAGTTACTTTTGAGATTTTTATATTCTATAAAAATATTTTAATTTATTTTTTGTGTTAAGTGAAAATTTGTAGTTTTTGTTTTTAATAAAAATAAAAAGTAGTAAAATTAAATACAGTTCGTTTATAATAAAGCAAAATTAATAATTTAAATAAAAATTAAAAAAATAAAAACACATATTAATAACTTGTCAAAAACGGAAAAAAAAGTTCGTATTTAAAGAAGAAAGTTGATGATGACCCCTTGAAAAGGTAACATCGGATTTCAAACTGGATAGAACGGAAAAGCGGGAATGCAAATCAATTTGAAATCCGTTTTTAAATAAGCTCAAGACAACCATTTTTCAATATTTCGGTTTCTAAACGGTATATTGTTAGGCAGCTAAATGTCCAATTTTTACCTTAATTTGAGCGACACTGTATCTCTTACGGTTTTCGAGTTCCCCATGCATAGACTCGAATTCGAGCCACCCTGTACAATACAAAAATGGTAAAAGTAAGGAATGCACTTACCACAAAAACTGAATGCCACGATTTTCTGAAAGTGAAATTTGATCTCGAAATCTGTCATAAAATACACAGAAATGGCACCTAATCACCAAAAAAATAAAAATTTCCGATGATTGCCCATTTTTCCATCTTTAACAATATTGTTAGAAGACGTAATGCTTCAAAATCTCCCATAATGAATCAAAAGTAAAGCTAACTATTCAACTTCGAAATAAAAAATTTTTTGAATTTTTTTTTGATTTTCTGCATGTTTCATTTTAACATTTTCTTACTTATTTGGCGCTAGAACGACCCAAAATATAAAAGCCCAAAAATCATCTCCAAAAACTGCTGAATTTTTTCGATAGTTATTTTATTATAGTTATTAATTTAGACTTCTTTAATTCAATCTCGGCTTTTTTAACCAAGAGCAACAATTACTTTTTGTTGCTAAATTCTATAACTTTATATAATATAATTATATAAATTTTTTAGGGAGAATGTGACCACTCCTTGAAATTCAACAAATTGTTACGTAGGCGAAGTGGGACCATGTCATGATTCCAGACTTCTGAAGAAAAGCGATATGTGGCAGAAAATAAACCAATATCCATTTCCTCCACATCTACAAGTTCCATAAAAGACAATGGCCACTTAACAGCTGCAGAAAGAAATTATAATTTCCAGCTTTCATTTAGGTGCTCTAAATTATTTAGACATTTAAAAAGTTAGTGTGGGGCCCAAAGTATATAATCGCTTGTTGCGTTTTACACAATATATGCATAATGAATAATGATTTTATTAATTTACCACAGGTCATTGATAATGAAGAAGATAAACAACCACAAGCCGAGCTTCGGATTATTAGAGATAACATAATATGTGCTTAATTATTTAACAATCAAAATATTTAATTTTGACTTGTATTTATTGAAGTAAAGTATTATGTGGGAATGAATGTTTATATTCCATTTACCACAATCATTTACTAAATCCGTAAAGCGATTTTCACAATAATTTTTTTTTTAAATATTAACCTTTTGGGTATTCAGAAACAAAAATAAGTCTAAACCAAAATATTAACTCTATATCAAAATAGATAATATAATTCAAACTTCAGATCCAACTATATTTATAGGAATTATAACTTTGTATCAAACAATTGCAAACTAACAATGTTTAAGTAAAATAATCTGTTTTACTCAAAGACTTGAGTTAACTAAGAATGGAATGTTAAATAATGAAACACTTTAAAGTTAAACAGGTAATGCCAAATAAAAAAAATAACAAGATTAACACGCACACTTGTGTTCACTGATCTTTATCTGAAGATGAATTTGTTCTACGTTTACGTTTATAGTTCTCCTTAAACCAATCGAACATTTCTTTTTTTGTGACATCCTCTCTTCATGTCTCTTTTGTCTACGCTGGTTCAGTTTAAGGGCTGATATTGCCTTCCTTGATTTTTTCGCAGGTTAAAATTTTGTTGAGAGACTACTACTACTACCCTCAGTATTTTCCTCAAAATTGTCGCTCTTCTATTGAATGCTGTTGCTACAGGTTTATATCTCGGGTCGTTAAAATAGATCTCATGGAAATCCGAAAAATATTCCAGGTAACAGGTGTTTTATTCTTTTCAGACAAAATTTTATCATAAATCTTTTTCAAGTTTTGCCACTTTTCATCACATTTGTTGCCAGGTTTTTTCACACCATGCTCTTCCATCTCTCTACTTATTACATTCCAAACTTTCTTTTTATTGTAGAATGGCGAGACATATTTGTCCTTGTGTTTTGTATATATATCTATTAATAAATAAATTGATGAGTCGTTCCATAAAGCTTCTGATGGCACTGATACAATATTGGTTGGAGCAAAAGACATGTGGGATAGGTTTGCCGTTGAAGTTGAAGGTATTGAATAGTGATGACTTCATCCTGCTTGAGATTGTGGACCTCCTACACATTTTATGGGAGCAATATTCTCCCCAAACGTATTTTTTGTATCAGAACTGACGGTTATATTATCATATCCAGCAAAACAAGATCCCAATGCCTTGAAGCAATGTGTAGTGTATCAGAAAAACACTTATTTCATAAATTAGATCGTGACGGCAACCCGAATATTTCGAGGTCTAGGCGAAGGTTATTTACATTACCTACTACACGTAATATTATTGTTTAACTGCAATGAACGAGATACGCGACGCGGGTGACAAGGCCAAGACAACCTTGCTGAATTGGTATTGTTATTGTAACATTATATTTATAGTACGAACCTACACCAACCCAGAGGAGAGAAGACTGAGTGACGCATTGATATGCGTAAGTAGATTATAAGGGTATACATTATGTCGCGTTACTATCTTGTATATTCCTTGCTACAATTAATACAGAACTCTATAGATACCTGGAGTTTTATTCAATAAATAAAAGGAGTTCTACAAATGCTCACACGAAAGTACATCTTCGTTGTTTAGTTTATACAAAGCAAATATTTATTAATCCATAAGTACATGGAAAGTTATAATTTGGTACAACTTTCATTCATTTTGCTTTTTACTCAGATGAATATGAATAGACAATATAGGTATATAATGAAGAGCAATATTAGCAATTCCTCCCATCAAAGGATTTCTAACCCAAAGATTTTTTCACAAAAAAATTAAAGGAGGAATTTAACGTTTGACAGTTTGGTTTGCGCCTTTTAGAAAATTCAAAAATTAACCCGAGAGACCGATTATCGCAGCCGGTTGCTCTGGTGACATTGTTGACAGATGATTTTCAGTAACCGCGTTCCGATCTAACGACTTTTTCAGGTTACCGGCACCTACGAAACGGCCAACCGTAATCAAGGTTTGAAACGGAATACGGCCGTAATATTTTGCTAAATTGCAGCATTAGGTAGAAAAAATTGAGCAAAAGAATGGTTATAATGGAATCTCTCTCGTATCGTAGGATAGCGGCAAGAATATTTCTGAATACGGTCATTTAAAAAGCTAGAAAAAGAACCTTTCCAAAACTTGGTTCGACGCACACTATCTAGTTAAATATGGTGGGGTAGATGGTAGTAATAAGTGCATAATAAATGAGCCTTGTGGTAAACAAATTACCGTAATACACACAGTAATATGGGTTTTATTCCTAATGGCTTATTATAGTCGGTATAAAGCACTCCACCTATTCTAAAAGCGGTTTAATGAACAATTGTTGCCAAATCCGAACCAACAATGCAAATACTATTTACATTCAACTTTGATAGATCTCAAAAATAATGAAGACTTTGAGCTGATAGTTACAAGATATATATAATTTTGCGCCTTCTAATCATCCATGGTGATTTCTGTCATCATTACAGTCACCAGAGGGGAATATGACGCGGCGAGTTTGTAGACCGAGTCGCGGTAATTATTCCACGAAAGCTGTAGTATGCCATAGAGCACATGTAATGCAGAAGGTTCTTCGTATGTTTAGACAGCGCTTACCGGGTATATTATAAGAGACAGAAAACACTTTAAATACGAAAGCTGTAGAGTCTTTGCTTAACCGCCAGGGTTTATTATTAGAACAAATCAATGAGCATCGCAAAGTTGTCAAATACTAATTTTGTTTTCTTTACTGGAAAACCCTCTATATGATTTTTTATCGCATAGTTTATTCGTTACCGATTCCGAATATACTATCTCAAAATCAAGAAAAAACCGTGTCATAACATCAATATGTCATACAAAGGGAGCGATATAAAATAATACTTTGATCTAAATGAATTAACTTACGGCACAGTTTTTATCTTTTTTCTTAATTAGTTTTCAAGGAATCACATCAGGTATATTCGGAATCGGTAACTATCGGTCTGTCTGATATGGGAACCATACACAGGCTATAAAACCAAAATTAATATTTATGTTAGGTTTGCAATGCTCATTTGTTCTGATAACTAATCCTGACGTGTCATGAAAAACCTGAAGAACTTTTCTATTTAAAGGTTTCATCGATCTCTTATAATAAACCCAGTAGGCGCTGTTTATAGATATACGGAAAAATTGGATTATTAAATAATGTGTGATGTAACATGAGTAATTATTTCATTACTGATATAATGGTTTCATTACAAAATTACTGCTGTAATGACACAAATAAGCCGAAATAAATGAAGTAATAAGTCCTTACTGTGTAGATCGGAGATAAAAGCATATTATATACAAACATTGTTTTTATTATGGATACTATTCTTATGTATATACAAATACGCAATATGTATAAATTAGTTAGCTATTTTTTTATTTATTTATTGCAGGTGAGTGGAGTTACGCCTTTTTATCCCAGATTTTACCAGATTATTCTTCGAAAGGTAAGAATAAATACCGCTTAAATATTATCAAAACAAACATCTTAAAGTAATATAGTAGAAGTTTGCAGAACAAAGTTAACATATGATTTATGAAACTAGGAATGATGCTATTGAAAAGTGGATAATATTTTTGAAGAAAATGCAAATATAAATGCAGGGCAACCTGTAATACGAAATTGTATTGTCTATACTGCCAATACACTACAGCCTGTAGGTAAAATAAAATAGATATAACTAGTAATATACATGCAGTTTTTATATATTATAATGCAAAATATGTAGGTACTCTTGCAAAAATATTATTAAATCAAACTAAAAGCAATACATTATTTATGAGCAGGGTAATGTCGCTTCGCTTTAGCTAGAAGCATCAAATAGGTTTCTATATTTATTTTAATTTAAAAACCAATGTTCAAATGCCGTACCTTATGTGCCGTGCCAAAAGATATAAGAAATTCAACCATTTGTTCTCCTAAAACCGGGTAGTCCTGTCGGTAAGAATACCAAAAATGCATGAGAAGTTTTCTGCCGAAGATTGCCATATGACAAGAGAGCTTAATTATAAAATTAATATCTGAATTTTGCAATTCTGTCTCGGATTCTACCTTCACTATAAAACGGTTTTTTAATCATTCAGCCTTTTCTCTACTTCCAGCAGATGTTCGTTGAAAGCAGCTGAAATCTCATTCAATTCAATTCAAAAATGCTTTATTGTCCAAAGAACTAATCTCATTGACAAAGGTATATGAAATAATAATAAAAAAAACAACAAACAAGAAACGAAAATACATTAAAATAGTCTTAAAAATATCCTAAAATAATCTTTATCCATAAAACTTGGAAACTATCAATCATATTAAAAATCTGTCTAAAATCAATAAAATGTCATACAAATAATAATGTATATCATAGTCAAAAAATTAACTAGGGAAGAAAATCATTACAACAGTTAACTGTAGAAACAACATGATTCACTGAAAAAAAAAAAGATAAAAAGCAACAAGGAGCTCTCCCAATCTCCTCCCAGTTTATAGTTTGACAGTCATTTCTAAATCTTGTAAAATTGGGCTTACTATATATTCTGCCCTTTCTCTTACTTCTAATAATCTTTGTTTTCAAGTTTATCTCAGATAGTATGGGATCATGGTCTGATAAAGCAGCCGGCACTACCCTTGTCTTGCAACAGTGTTTATCATTGCAATTTGTACAAAAATAGTCAATTAAAGTATTTGAAATATTAGTTATACGAGTAGGGTCCTCAACCAACATTTTTAAATTAAAGGATAGAAGGATTGCAGACAGACTCTGTGTGTGTGTATAAAATCTTTATCTAAATAATTTGTGTTAAAATCATCCGTAATCACCTTTGACCTTACCGGCAAAAGGGAAAGCAACGTCTCCAACCTGTCAAAAAATTCTTGAACTCTGCTATGAGCTTTATAGATGCATAAAACATAAATGATGATCTTTTTATTATGCACAAGTGAGAACTCAAACTCATTTTCTACGAGCATATTGGGCAGTGTGAATAAAAATTCAGTAAAAGCTAAAACTTATATTTTCCTAGCAAATGCTTAGTTTGCAGTGAATAAAAATAAGTATTAGCTTTTACTAAAAATGCAATTAGCAAAAGCTAAAGTTTTTAGCATTGTCTAAAAATGGTGTGAATAAAAGTAAGCAATTACTAAGAATGATAAGGAAAAGCTTACATTTTTGCAAGCTTGTTAAACCCTGTCTTAAAAATTTAGTATTGTTAAACAGTTTGGCAGAAATGGCTGCATTTATGAATATAAGATCTGTAAAATTTTATCCCGAAAGAAAAGAAAGTCGTGCCGAAGAATACCACGGTCTGTATAGATTTAGTGAAGAAAATGTTGAGTGGATAGCTAACCATTTTTTGGAGCCAAAAGTGGAGACTAGAGGTGGTGCATTGAGTCCAAAAAAACAAATGCAAATATTTTTGCGATTTTTAAGTGATCTTGGATTTCAAATAGGGATCGGAAAAGAAGAAGGAGTTCATAGAACAACAATATGTAAAACGATATCTGACGTTTTACCAAAAATAGTTGAAAAGGCAGGAATTTGAATTAAATTTCGTATAGAAAACTCGACTGACCAGGCAATCAACGAATGGGCAAAGTTGTATAGATGTCCCTGTGCTTTTGGTGCAATTGATTGCACTGCATGTACCAATAATAAAGCCATCGCTACATGATCACGAGTATATCAATAGGAAAGGCTGGTGTAGTATAAATGTGCAAGCAACTTGTGATGGAAAATATTTTTTACATCCGTAGATGCTCAATGGCCTGGCTCGGTGCACGACAGTCGTATTTTAAGAAGATCAAATATTTTTAGTATGATGAGAAGACGTCAACAGAACTATGGACTTTTTTTAGGCGATGAAGGGTACGGCATAACACCATGGCTATTAACACCGTATAGAAACCTCACCACACCTCAAGAAATAGCGTATAATAATTTACATAAAAGAGAGCGCGTTATTATAGAACGCTGTTTCGGACAACTAAAACGTCGATTCCCTGTTTTGCAACATCAGATACGATTGAACATTGACAAAATTCCGTCAGTAATCGTCAGCGCTGTGGATCTGCATAATGTTGCTAAGTATTTAAATGATGAAGAAGAAGTAGCCGCCGAGGATCACGATGGTGAAGAAGTTGTGGAAGATAATGATGAGCTGAATAATGACCTACAGCGTGGTCAACAGAGACGAGAAGAAATAAAAAATTAAATTTTCCAATTGCAGTTGTAAATATACTACTAAGTACGATACCATATAATATCAAAAGACAACATGATTAATAATACGTAATATGTAAAACAAACAAGATACATGAAGGAGGATTTTTTCGACAACAACTTATCCAGACAGTTATGCCTTCTAGAAAGTTTTCCATGGGCCTGTATAATGTTATATTTTATGGTTTTTATTATTTTGAATTACTTTTTAAGTTAAATTTAAATGTAAGTAGGTGCCTTAATCTGAGTTAAACGTATTTATTAAAAAAAATGGTATTAAAATTTTTATTTTTGGTATATATTTGTATATTGTAGCCATGAAATTGACCATGAAACAAAACACGAAAACAATTTATTCATTTATTTACAAATTTCTGAACAACAAATTATTTCTTTCTTCAATTTGTATTTTTTCCAACAGTAATTTTTCCTTTTCCTTTTGAACCCTTATTAGTTCCAGCTGTTCCAACAATACCAGTCGTTGGAGCTCTGTATTGGACATATTTGAGGTTTCGTCGTTTCCTTAAATTTGGTTCTTCTGGTAACTCGAGACTTAGCAGGTAAAGGCCGAACATGAGGTGGAGGTGGAATAAATTCTTCAGTTTTGGACGTTGATGGCTGAGGTTGTTCCATCACAGTTCATATCGACATTGCTCCTGAAATAATTTTTTGGATCAAATAGCAGCAAAACAGTAATTTATACATTATTCGGCGAAAAAATACTTAATTTTGCTTTTACATCTTCATACCATTTATTTGTTTTTCTAGCCATACTTTCTTACCTACCTGGTACTTTTTGAAAAACAGGGTTTTCCTGCCCTTCCATTAGCGTCAAAAGTTGTTTTTCCCACGCGTTTAAAGCAATGTTCTTATTTCCCGTTGCAATTTTGTCCGTCTTTTTTTTCAACTCGGTCGTCATATTTTGGATTTTCTTTTTTAGTTGTTTTTCAGTTAAATCCCTTCCAATTTGCAAAATATATTTTTGGTGGATTTCTTTGTATGCTTGTTCTTTTTTCTCTTTTATTTTAGGAACTTGCGATTTATTAAATATAATATTATAGCTTTCCAAAATTTCCATCAATTTCAGGTTGGACGAAATTTATGCAGGAACTTCCTCCGCCAAAAAATCACTTGTAGAAGTTTCTGAATCACTACTCATTTTGAACGTAAACCGTTAGCACTCGTTAATGGTACTGGTTTAAAAAGTTTTCATGTGCTCGATATTCTTCTGCACATCGGAAGTTAAAATTTGTCCATACACATACAGTCTATCGACAGGTCTGAGCCTGCAGTTCCACAGAATCTCACGGCCTACTGATTAGTCATAAAAATATAAATATAGGCCTTATCAGTATAAAAACATGTTTTTTTTGGATGATTTACCAAATAAGAACTTTAAGTAAATACTTCAAATATCTAGATTTTACTAGTAAGTAAAAACAAAAGGTTATTCACTTCAATTTCAGCAAATGCTATTAGCAAAAGCTAAATCTACTAGTAAAAGCTAAAGCTTATACTTCATACTAAAAGCAAAAGCTTAGTTTTTATTCACTCGGCCCATTATTATATTCGCACATACTAAAAAAGTCTACCCATTCATGATCTCTACAAATAAATATTTCTGTACTAGCCCCACTGTATTATTTCTGCAGAAAGAGGTGAGCATTACATAGCCTGAAATAGACAGAGGTTCATCCACTCTCAGCCAATGTTCGGTTATAAACAAAATTGATGGCATGTTATGGTACTGCAAAAATACTATTAGTTCATTAATCTTATCACGAATTGATTGGATATTCATCGAAAGACATGACACATCGGTCAGAGTTCCATATCTGGCCGGTGTGTCTGTACTTCCCCGTCTAAAAAAGCGTGATCCAAATTAGAATCATTCGATGAAATGGGAGATGACTGGCCCACTATCTCCCCAGATCCAACACTCAGAACCGCATCCACTGCATGCCCTGGAGGAACGCTACAATCAATCCGAGAATCCCCCGAATATTCATGTGAAACCTCAACATCAACGTTTGGATTAATAAAAGGCAATGTTCCATGCCCTTCAAATTTCGACAACTCTAAAATGGTCCTGTGCATAAAACCTGCAAGCACTCGTTTGCCTCTCGAATAAAAAAAAATTCTGTTGTTAGAAAAACAATTTGGGTCAAACTTATCCTGCAAATCCAGTCACTTTACATTATTTGAACAAAAACATAAACTCAACATACAATAATTAAAAATCTTACTATTTACGGAATACAACATTTTTGTAGCATTATAGTTCAAATTAATTGGAATGGTACATACAATCAGGTTTGCACAAAAACACTTGTTAGTCAATGAGGTTAGGCATTTCATAGATATATTTTCATTGTTGATTCCAGCCAAAAGAAGTACGAAATCTGATTTTGTCAGTTTGTTAATAGTTGAATCTGATCCAGAAACAACCTCATTTAACTTAGCAAAGGGCTTACATATAATTTGAACTGAAAACCTGTCTTTGCGAAAGAAAACTAAAGAATTATACATATATTTACCAAAACCATCTGTTAATATTAACGCCTTGTTTTTTTAGAAATGTCTTTTGTTTTCTTAGTTTCAGCAACAAAATTTTTCTTTTGCACATTAACACAGTCACTATATTTAGATTCAGTTTGAGTTTCTATCATATCCCGGCCAATTCCTATTAAAGAAAGGTTATCTGCCTGTGATTTTAAAAAATATATTTCAGTTGCGTATGTCAAATTTTCCGCCTCTAGAACCCTAACCGAGCTGATCATGCTCTTATTTATTGAGTTAAAATCTTCCAAATCGTTTTCAAAATTGGATATTTTATCCTTGTATGATTGTATTGTTTGATCAAGAACGACTTTTTCCTCCTTTAGTAAATGTATACTTTTATAAAGAGAAATAACTTCTTCACTATTCACATTTAATTTATCCAGGATTTGCTGTTTAGATTGAAAATCATCATCTTCGAATTCCGGTTTTTTCTCTTTCCTGAATGCTGTTTGAATACATTTAAATTCAGACTTCATCTTAGATAATTTCTCTTCTAAGTCCTGTATTAAGTCATCCTTATCCGAGGTTATTATTTCAAGCTGATCGTTTTTCTCCATTACTTGGGTTTTAAGCAAATGGTTTTCTCGCTGTAATTTATCAATTTCGTCAAATATCGGATTTGGTATACCATCACTCTCAAATGTCTTTTTGCATTCCTTTGAGTAATAAATTTTCTGCTCACCCAACTATATATGTTTTTTAAAGTCTTTCTCCACACAACTGGGAGAGAAAATATGTGAACAAGCCACACAGCAATAATAAATATATGCTTTATTTGCACAACATCTGAATTTGGGCTTAGTCCTCATTATTTATCTTATTAATTTATTGAGAATAGGCAAAATGCTTAAACTTTAGGGTTTGAAATAAAATAGCGTGTGGCACGCAGACTTTCAATGCAAAAACTCC
>MU185438.1:98093-113160 GCA_016904865.1 Pissodes strobi | reverse complement strand
TGTCAAGTAGTTCAAAGTGTAGTGTCCAAGTGCTCTTAGATACCTTAACATTAAATAAAACGCAACGCAACATAAGATAAACTATATTTACAAAGCAGTGACCAATAAGACCTATAAACAATTCATAAAACATACCTGAAGTCGAGAAAGCATGCGCACCTTAATAATTGGGTATAGGCTAGTCTCATTAAGTTTCTGACCAGTAAACGCTGTTAAAAACTCTATCGTTGGGTCTTTGACCAATATACATTGTTAATCTTTTCTCATTAAGTTTACCTAATATACTTTATTGTTTTTAAGTGCTTTCTTTATCTTCGCTTCTCACCTTACGTAACGAATCCCGTACTACCATCGGAGTTATACCCCTGCACGCTGAATAAGGCGTGGCATCGCGACTCAAACGTATGATGACAGACCGGTGGAGGCATTAAGAAAAAGTTAAAAGAACTGTCATCACGATTACTCGCGACAATATCTTTTGGCCTCATCTAGCTTAGTGTCAGCCAGTCTGTTCTCCAGACTTACTTTGTAATGTTAGTTACTTCATTTGTATTCAGAATAACTGTCTGTATTAATTTAACATATAGTTTCAAGATTTAAATTTACCGCTAAATTTTTTTGCGGTTCACTTCCTGCGGCTTCAGAGTCTGCTTGGCATGACTGTCAACTTCAACGACACATTTTGTTGTTCCACGAAAAGCGTGGTTTGGGTATTGTCCTTTTAATTATGTTACCTTTTAAAATGTGACTTTTGAATTTTTAATTGTGATTTGACCGTGGTTTGTTGGTGTTGTTTGTTTACTCTTTGTCGATATGCTCTTCAGGTCCAATGACAAGTAAGTGTAAGAACCTCTACCATTTTCCTTTGTCTCTTTAAAAAAATTCACACAAAAAAAAATTACAAAAAAGCACCATTCTCAACTTACACACCTATTTAATGCCTTTCAAGTTTTAAACACTCTCAGAATCTTGATATAACATTGTCATTTTTATCATTTTCTTCCTAAAGATCTCACAACAGCCACTTTCTTCTGCTAATAGGTGGTTCTTCTACTTACTTTTCAGGTAACACTGATGATGGCTTAGGCCGAAAGGGCTCTGTTATGCTTTTATAGGAAGTCCTTTTGGATTAAATTTTGCATGGAATACAAAGTGTTTCATTTAGTATGATTCATACATGCACACAGCCACTACTCTTCACTTAATCAATGTTAGTGTTCCGCAAGGATCGGTTTTGTCTCCAACTTTGTTCTTGCTGCACATAAATGACCTACTAAAGCTTACTGAAAACTCCATTTACAGCTATGCAGACGATAGCAGTCTTGTATCAACCTTTTCTTCTGATAAACCATTATCATCGGCCACCTTGGGACAACTAAGAAGACCACAGACTGACTCAACCAATGAAGACTTAAACACACATACTGCTGTGTTCTCCCGGAGAAAAACTAAGAAAAACTACCTTGACATCATCATGGAGAGGGAAATCCTTTCTCCATTCTCCAATCTTTCGCTTCTTGGAATGACCGCAGGCACTAACTTTTCATGGGATGGGCATTTCCGAGGTCTCGCCAAGTGTGCCTCTGTACTTTTCCGTGACAAAAAATACTTCAGCTCCCATCAGCTGCTTACACTCTATAAAGCGCAAATCATACCTAGTCTGGAGTATTGCTCTCACATTTGGAGTTCTGCTCCCAAACATACTCTGGCGCTCTTGGACTCCATCCAGAACCGAGCTGTTAGACTTATTAACGACGAAACACTAACTCGTTCCCTTCACACCTTGGAACATAGACGGATGGTGGGTGATCTCTCCCTTTTTTACCGATATTATCACGGAAGGTGTTCGACCGAACTGACAACTCTGATTCTCTCCATTGCCAGCTTTGTTCGTTCCACACGACGAGCTAGAAGCTCTCATCCATATGCTCCTCAACAGAGCACACCCAGAATCAGCCTCTACCAAAATTCTTTCTTCTGGCGTGTGACGAGCATCTGGAACTCCTTACCAACCGAATTGTTCCCTGTTGGCTACAGTCTAAATATCTTTAAGAAAATAGTCAATCGGTATCTTTCCTCCTCACCATTTCCTACTTGCAGTGCCCATTAGGGTATTATAGGCAACGCCTTTGCAAGTGGACTGAAAAAAAATATATCCTTAGTTGGGCGGAATAACAATACACGTTCACGAATTGTTTTTCATAGAGTAGAAACTGATATCTTTTTCAAAGTTTTTTGACGTGAAATGAGGTAACAATAAGATCTATCCTAGTTTTGTTCTGTGAACTGAAACTTAAGTACTTTTGCTTAAAACAGTTTATTTTAGTCTTATCAAATTCAAGTTTTGGGACTCGCAGTGAGTGTTTTTATTCCCACCGATTCAATTGGCATTTTAGCTTCTATCACCTATTTCGGTTTAATTACTTTGTAACCTTTCAGTTATTATTTGGTAAGGCATGTAACTTAAATGACTGGACTAATATGAGAATGGTGAATATGGCTCTTTTGCAATACGAAATTATAACGATTTTCTCTGATACTTTAATTGGCTTTCCGAACATTTATTCACTAATTTACTTCAAACTCGACAATATTAGATTTTAAACTCAGTTACTGTTTAACTGTGAAGAAATGGTTCTCTACACTTGAATTAGATTATCATAGATTTTAACTTGCATCTTACTGTATTATGTGAACCGGCGCTGGCGAACTTAACTTCATTTTTACTGGAGAACTTTTTGAGAGCACTTGTGCTCGAGGAACACTTCTCTCGTAAAACTTTTCTTGTCGAACTTTCTGTTTTAGGCTTGATTTAGTCTACTTATAAGCATCTTTACCTCCCAAGAGCCTAGGAGACATGGGAATGAACATTTCTCTGTTACAACTTTATGAAAGGATCAATTTAAGTAAAATTGGTTGGCAAAACCGCATTAATATATCTAAAATAGGATGATAAAATCGCATCATCATAATTTGGCAGCATTCGCCAAATTAACCATCTACAGTTAATTATATAAATTAGTGTAATTCTTAAAGCTGTAATTAATATTTTGGCTAAATTATTTCAGTTGGTATAACGAGAGTACCAGAGAAGGATGGATACAATCAAAACAGGATGGTTTAGTGAAGTTTCAGAATTATGGCCAGGTCAGTCATTATCCCTTCAAGTAAAGGAAGTTCTGTTTCATGGAAAGTCTGATTATCAAGATGTACTAATTATCCAGACGTAAGTATACATAAAGCGTCTTGTATTCATTATGTTTCAGAACATCTACATTTGCTTGTACGTAAAAATATTGAAGCACAGGAGCTCGAAAAGTTCCTATACCGGTCCTTGTGACACTTGGTTATATTATAAGCAGATACTTTGGCGTTCAAATTAACTTTTAAATATTGGTCATTTCGTTCACTTAAATAAACATCATTTTAGACACAGTTTAATTTTAAAAAATAGATCAATTTTGTTCTAAATAAGCAATTATTATCAAAGTACATTTATTTATTTATTTTTTAATATGTGTTTTACAGTACAAATCATGGAAGGGTCTTAGTATTGGATGGTATAATTCAATGTGCGGAGTTCGATGAATTTTCCTATCAAGAAATGATTAGTTTTCTACCCTTATGCGTCCACAGAAGCCCGGAAAAAGTTCTTATTGTTGGCGGTGGCGATGGAGGGGTGGCCAGAGAAGTTGCGAAACATCCTTTAGTGAGACAATTTGTACAAGTAAGTGATCATTAAGGACCGGATTACACGCAGCCAAAAACCTTAAGAATATGAGCAGATATTATATGATTTTTTTTTAATTTATGCAGGATATATGCAAAAAATACATAAATATGCAATGAACATGCACTAATAAAACAACTATATTTTGATTTTCTAAATAAAATTTTCACGAAATTAAGGGATTGAGTATTGAATAAAAATAAATTAAAGTTTGATATACTTTATTAAATCCCAAATACAATATTTCCTATATTAAACTCATATTAATATTAATTTGAAACATTGTAAACCGCATTGGTTAATACATGTGTTTCGAACTAAAAAATTGTGGCGAACATGTCTGTACAAAAAAGACGATCTCTACTGAAGTTATAGAGCATTAATTTTGAAACTAAGGCAGGTTCAATAGCCAAATTATTTACAGATATTTTTGGAAGGAAATTATTTGCATACAATATTGCCGCACGAATCCAGGTACCCTATCTGGTCACGACAGGTTCAGGTGGAAATGGTACTCCGGACAAATTCGCCTTGTAAAACAGCACTCTTAATGGGATCTTTATGAACATTATTCTTACAATTGCTATTAGGTCATTGACCAACAAGAAGGAAGCTCCAATAATTTTCGCAACGCTATTTTTTAATCAGTGAGCTAGGCAAGTTACATCAACTAAAATAGGACAATAATTTTATCAATATGAACCGAATTCAGCAAAAAGAAACGTGTTAATGTTTTTTTAATAAAACGGTTAACTGTAAGGTTGTTTGTTTTTTCCAGTTCTTTTACAGTTATGAAGTAAGATTTTCTAGGTTTTTCTTTTGTGAGTTCTCCGATCATTAAATTAAGCAAGTAATGACCACACGAATCAGTTATTTCTTCGACTACAATATACATATCGAGACCTCGAAATTTATTTTTTTTCATCTAGCATAGTATCAAACACCTTTCCAATGACGTTTGTTTCTTAAAGTTGATTCATTTGGAGAATAAAATTTTAAATATTTTTGAGGAAAGCCTTTACTTGCTGATTGGTCAGCTTTTTTAAAGGAATATTAGCAGCGAAAAAGATTTTACACAGATCTTCGCTAAATTCTGACTGGCCATGGTTTTCGCATTTAAAAATTTCAAAAGACTTCTTCAACGTTGACTGAATGTGACTGGACTTCATCTTCTTAACCTTAGCGATGTGAGACGGCAGAAATATCAGCGATCCCAGTTCGGAGCCTTGAGTATGCGATCTGCATCAACCATCATCCCAGAATCATCTCGCTGATATCTGACAATCTCTCCTCTCCGACACATCAGATGAAAGCCACTTTGTAGCATTTCCTCTAAATCCATACTATTGAAATTTGTCCACTAGTATTCCCCGATTCACGCAGTCAAATACCTTTGAAAAATCGCAGAATAGAACTGCAGCAATATCGCACCCATTCAGACCCAATAAAACCTTTTCAGCAAACTGAACATTGCAACCCAGGTACTTTTCGAACTTTGGAACCCGAACTGAGGATCATTCAGTATGCCGTGCCTTGCAATGAAGAATATCATTCTTTTCTTCACAAGTTTCTCCAGAACTATTGATAGCGTAGGCAGTAAAGAAACAAGGCAATAACAAGAGGGGACCACCAAGTATCCTTACTTAAATAGAGAAATTACCAAATCAGTTTTCAGACGTGAAGGAAAGATATCCGAAACAAATCAAGAGCTTATGGCGTCAGCCAGTACAATTATTGCGGTATCTGGCAAGTTTTTCAAAATGCTGAAGATTGTTTCAATTTCTGTAAAGTGTGCCTTAACTCCGTGATATCCGTGTGAAACTAACATAAAGTATCCAACAACGAGACACCCTGAAGAAAGGAGAGTGGATCCACCAGAGAATGCAAACCAGCCAACAAATCTTCAGTAACAGAGTAATAACATCCGCTAATGATATTTAAGTCGAAAATGGCGTCTCCTAAAAATGAATTCATCCTTCCCCTCAATTTATTTATACTATTCCATCGCTTTCTATCTGTATTCTCAGCCGTAGTCATTTTGTATTTAAAATATATTTGTTTTGTCGCTTTAATAACCACCCTGTGATATTTTCATACGTGTTAAAGAGTACGTTGACAAAATCATAGAAGACAAACTTTCTCAAATTATGTACACATCCTAATTCCTTAAGTAATCCACATTTTGTATGTCTCAATTTAATTTTTTGAAGTAAAAAATTGTTCTTAAAAAGAATCTGCAATGTAGTATTATACATTTACAAGGAATCGTAATCATGTGACACCAACTGCCAATTAACAGATTATGTAGCAAATTTGAATTTGTTTACCGTTTCTGTACTTATTCTAATCATTATTAAAGCTTTTCTATTGCTATAATTAGCATGAAGAAAATAAAAGGGCTTCATATCCTGAGAAACCAGAAGATATCACATATAATTTACATTGCAATTTATCACAAAAAGTATTGAAAAATAATCTTCAAGGGTTCTGGAGAATGATGTTATGCGAGTTGGTTCGTTCATCAACATATATTGTTTAAGTAACTCAACAACTTCTGAAGGTTCTGTTCTACATTCTTAATGTAGGATGCTGTCCTGTATCTACCATGAATGTGCCTGGCCCTTTCTATCTTAGTCCTATGATGCGGATGTTCAGCTCCCGAACCATCGGCATCGCTTCTGAGGCCTCCCAGCAGATCTTGTTGTGTTTGGTTTCTCCTGTTTCGCTATTTTCACCAATCTGTCGTCGGTCATTCTTTTCACGTGATCTCTCTACTCCCGTCTTCTTTTTCTGCACCACCTTGCTATATCTTCTATGTCACATCTATCCCTAATTTCTTCGCTTCTCTGTTTGCCTCTCAATGTATATCCTGTTATGGATCGTAGTACCCTCATTTCTGTCGTTTGGAGCATGCATTTCGTGGTAATGTTCTCAGCTCTCGTTTCGACAACATAAGACATAATGGGCCTTACACATGTCTTGTATATTCTTACGTTGCTCTTAATACTCATTTGTTTGTTTCGCCAAATTATATTACGTAAGAATCCTGACATTAGGGATGCTTTTGTTGTTTGCTCCTGTACTTCCGCCTTGAGATTTCGGTTACTGGTTATGTTGGGTCCAAGGTATTTGAAGATCATTGCCTGTTAAACACTCTCAAGAACTAACCAAGTGCTAACCAAAACTAACCCAAGGCTAACCCAAACTAACCCAAAAGTAAGAAAGAAAGGTAAATCAATAAAAAACAATAAACAAAACATCTGTCGCGACCGACGGGAATCGAACCCGCAGCGCAAGAATGACAGGCAAGCACGCTACCTTCTACACCACCGAGGCATTGCAGAAATTATGCTAGAACGTAGAGACATGGATTCGTTTCGCCGCATCGAAAATTATGCACTTTTACATTACAGTCGCGCTATAAAAATTTCCGATCCTGTAGGTTAGATATGAATATGCATGAATATCATAAAGAACTTAAAAACAACTGGTACGGGATCAGTTGTTTTTAAGTCCTTGATGATTTCGTCCATGATGACATTATATAAAATTGGACTGAGACTGTCGCCTTGCCTTATGCCAGATGACACTGCTATTCTTTTTGACAGCATGTTTTCTGTTTTAATGAATGTTGTGATGCCAGTGTTAAGTTCTTTACTATGATCGCAGGGTAAAAATTTATTTTCTCTAGTATTTTCAGTACGTCAGAGAATTTCACTCTATCGAACGCTTGCGTGAGATCCATGAAGCACATGAAGGCTGTTTTACCAAATTCTATGCTTTTTTCTGTGATTTGGCGTAGAATGGATATAGCGTCATCTATGATAGCGTCATCGTCGATCTGTTTTGTCTGAAGCCCTGTTGTTCTTCGCTGATTCCAGTTTGTACCACCTCTTCAGTGATTATTTTCGTCAGGAGTTTTATAAAGCTGTGCTTAAGAGAGTTGTTCTTCGATAGTTTTTGGGGTTTGCTTTTGATTCCTTTTTGAAGAAGGAATACTTATACTTTCCTTCCATTCATCTGGGATTCTATTGAGTGTGAATATTTTATTGTAAAAAATATATAGTACCTCACAAGGCACTTCTCCATCATGTCTAATCAGCTCATTAGATATATTGTCTAATCCTGGGGCCTTTCGGTTCTTTAGTTTAGTGACTATTTCCTTTATTCGTTCTTTTGTAACAGAGCATCTTATGATATTTGCTTCTGCTTTTATTCGTTTCAGTATTTCCATGTGTTGTTGGTGTTGTGTTGTCATAAAGTTCGTGAAGATGTTTTTCCCATTCTTCTGTCGTTGTTTATTTGTAACATACTCATTTACTTTTTTTTGCGGTTTCTTAACATATTACATACCTTTCTCTGTCCTCCGTAAAGGGCGGCTCCATATTTGTTGAAATTTTTTCCCAGTATTTTTTCTTGATTTCCTGTATTTTTTCATTTACTCTGTTTCTCTCTATTTTATAATCGTCATATATAATGGCTTTGCTTCGGTATTGAATGTATGCTTTCCTTTTTTCTGCCGCTAGGTCTTTGACTTCCATTGTGAACCAGAGTTTGGTGTTCCTATTTCCGTCGCTGTTGATTTTTTTCTTCCCTATTGCTTCTTCGGCAGTTTTCATTATGTTAGAGCGTAGCATGTTCCATGATGTTTTCACATTATCTTCGATTGCAAATCCATTCTTATTAATATTCTGTATCAGTCACTTCGGTAGAGACATCTTGTAGAGTCATCTGAAAGGGATTCTATATTCAGTCTTTCAATTTTGCCTTGATAAAATGTATCAAAAATTTATTATCCTACACAATACCTGATAGATTTTCAGAACTTAATCTCATATATATTAAGTAATGGATCTTGATTAGGCGTCGCATCGGGGCTGTTACCATTATTGACAATTCTGCTCTAGAGTGCAAAGCAAGCCCTCTTATGTGCAATAATATTTGCAAAACTATTTGCAATCAAAGAAGCCCCCCTCTCATAAATCCTTCGTCACAATATCAGACCATCAGTCTTTATTTCCCCCCGTCTCACGCAATATAGCCGATGAGAGAAGTTACTCATATTTCTTTTGGTGAGCCACTGGGTACAAGGGAATTTTAGTCACCACAAAAACCGACTTGCTCCCAAAATCTGCAAGAACAAATAGGTTCCACTCATTTCTATTTTACCAAAAACGATCCAAAAAAATTTAAAGCCAGGCATCCGACACGTGAAATTTTCTCACGTTATCCGACACGTGGGATGTGGAAAACCCAAAGCCCTCAAATGTTTCTTTTAGTCTTTGTAATCGTTTTTTCGTTATTTGGGACTGTGTTTTATATTATTATTCTCTATTCAACTCAGTGTGTGCAAACATTTTGAGTAAAAGCAAATATTTTGTTAAAAATATATAAAAACTTAAACCCTTAATTTTTATTTGCATTGTATTTCTTTAATACAAAAATATATTAGAAAAAAAAATTAGAAGATATCCTAAAAAAATAATTAAAAAACAAAATAGTACATTTTTTAATGGTATCTGAAAAAGTTATTCTGTGTCAGGTGTGGCAAAAATTTTTGCAAAATATCAGTGCATGTTCAAGGCATAAAAATAGTTTACAGGCTTCACATACGGTTTTGGTATGTCTGTCTTTGGTACGGGGATACTCTGAGCGCCATCTTTGTTGCCTTTTTTTGGTATTGGCTCACATGTTTCATTTAAAAAAATTCGATTATGTCCTCTCGCTCTCGCGAAAGTCTTGTATTAGTAATTCTACGCCTTTGATGCTCTTCAATCAACTGTTTTCCTAATTCTCTTAGAAAAAGCTTTCTTGGCGTTTTGGTGCCCTCGTTATTTCCTCTGTACATAATCTGGCTGTTGACACCAGCAGTATCTAAAATGGAAAAAACAAATTATCAGCGGTCAGCGCCGACTATGGCGTGATACATTGTATGCAGCTGATAACTCATTAACTAGGTACATCTACCCCACATGTAGTTAAGTTGTAAAAGGATATCATTTCTGGTAGCTTCTTGTCCGAATTATTAGTAGCATTGTCGTGACGGAGAGGTGCGATAAGAAGGACAACTTTTCCTTTCTTTGGATAATAGGATACAATAGTTTGTCCTTCCTGAAATCCGAATATACTGCAATTAATTTCTCTATTCCTAACATCTAAGAATGCTAATGGCAAATCTGTTTGTTTTTTCTGATTGTTCCCACAGCAGTTAATTGATCATTCCTCCGAAATTTATCAGAAGATCCAAGCTTGTATACTATTTATGGGATATTACCGTTTGTTTTCGACACTGGAACAACTAAACGATCAATTATATCTTTGGGACTATTACTTATTCTAAAAGGCCCCTTGAGCTGCTGACCAACATAGACTTCCATATGTAGCAAAAAGTAGGTTCGCGCATCTACCAGTGCACACACTTTTATGCCACATTTTGCTGGCTTATTAGGCACATATCGCCTAAAAGAGCCTCTACCGCGGAACGATTCAAGCTTCTCGTCTATCGTTCGCCACCGTAGAACGTAGTTCGATTCACTTATAACTTCAAATCCTTTGGTAAGATGACAACTTGACATACCTATAAGATCTTTAAAGATAACATGACATCATTGGTGTTTCTGAAAACCTTACAACTACACTAATCTAAATCCGAAAATAATAGAACTAATAGTTCTTGGTGCCACATTTATTTTTCTATTTTTGTTCAAAATGTTTAATTAATGATTTGGTACCGATACATTAAATTGTGTTTCTTTGAGAGGCAGTTATAGGACATCACTTACTGGAGTGCTGTCTGCCACCTGCATCTCTGGATTATTGAACAGAAACTGCAGAATGATATTTTTGTACCGATATATTTTGCCTTTACCATTTACCAGTAGCGTGCATGAGGTGTTTTTCTAAGGCAATGAAGTACGTAGCTGTGTATGTACTATCCATTACATATTTATATCCAAAATACCTCTTTGAGACACTTTCTTACAAAAAAAATATTCTACGCGAAATGAACCAGCTAAAAATGTTTGTTAATGCCACTTTAAAATTAAAGTATTTGTAACAGGTGATACTTTAAGTGACTGTAACCCATTTTTAGGTAGAAATAGATGCAATGGTAATAGAAAAAAGCAAAAAATATCTCCCCTTTATGGCGAAAGGATTTGACTCTCCAAAATTGACATTGGTAGTGGGTGATGGCTTCGAATATATGAAGAATCATCAAAATGAGTTTGATGTAATTATAACAGATTCATCGGATCCAGTCGGTCCCGCTGTTAACTTGTTTACAGAGAGTTATTTCAAACTGCTAAAGACCGCATTAAAACCTAATGGTAAATATATGTTGCTCGTAGTTTAATGTTCATAACAAATAGTCAACAATGACTCTAAACAAAATATTTAATAAGTTAATGGAATATATAATTTGTAACACTACAATGTGCTCCTAGAATGTAAGTTGTCTTTGGAATTTCTTCATATATTTGTTCTAAGAGGAGCTATTTCTTCGGCATCAGGTTGTTAATAGATCTTAGACTCGCATTACTGAACTATTCAGTAGGTTAATTTACTGCTCTATGAATAAGATATAAGGTGATTGTAGCACGCCTGATGTACAATTTAAAAAATGCGCTTCAGTGTTGTTTAAACACGCCTTTTATAACAGATCTAATGATTTAGTTAAGCGCATGAAAACTTTTTGAATTTATTTCCAGGGTATTATATTACTATAATTTTCTGTACATATCACATTTTTAGGTGTGATATGTTCACAAGCCGGTACTGTATGGTCCGATCTACATCACGTCAAGGAAACCATCAAAAACTGCCAGAAATCATTTCCTACAGTAAAATATTCAGTGTCCAGTGTTCCAACATATCCCAACGGGCAAATAGGCTATCTGGTTGCTACTCTGGATGAAACCATGGATCTCACAAAACCTATTCATAGACTTACGGAGCAAGAAGTTGAGAAACTGAATCTTCGTTACTACAATTCGCAAGTTCACGAAGCGTCATTTGTTTTGCCTAATTTTTTTAATAAAGCGTTGTGGAGGTAGAACATCGTATTTTAAAATTTTCCGTTAGTAGGTACTTAACTACACCTAGATATATGTATGTTTATTTACAACAATATCTGTAATGTCTGCCTTCTCGACATTTTAGAAAAATTAAAAAGGCACTTTTTTGACTTTTACTTTCTAACCGGCTAGACAGTAGGTACTTTCCACCTTTGGGTGGAAAGTAAGCTCTTTCCGACCACAAGTGGAAAGTAGGCATTTTCCTACCGCAGATACTAAATAAAGGAAAATAATGCTTGTTATTATTTCTGTGAAAAATATAGTTAAAATAAAAAATCTCAAAATCCATTCTTTTTCAAATTTTTATTCTGAAACATAAAATTTATAAAAATGATGCCCCCTTAATTTATTTATTAAAATTAGCTGTTAGACCTACCTGGGTGGTTGTGGCCGATAATAACAACCGCAGAGAAGCAACAACATAAATCCCGCCCAAAAATTTGGAGTGGGAGGTAAACCGGCCAACTGTCATATCCACGTGCTTGTCAGTTTAGTTTAGTCCGAGATTTGTTTAGTACAGTCGTCGACGACAAAATTTTTGCGTGAACGCCAGTTTCCTTTGGTTTGTTTGTGTGTTAATTATTATTGAAGTGACTTCTTTAGCGAGGGTAAAGTCAGAAAAAATTAAACGCTTATCAAAGTGAAACGCTCCTTTAATTAATCCAGTATAGCTAGAGGGATGAAATTTTCAGGACATGTAGCCGGGGTAAAATTAAGATCCTGGACGAAAACTGGACCCTGTACCTCCCCCCTGCCCGTTTGGCCAGGAGAGAACCTAACTAGACTAGGCTAACCCAAACTAACCAAATCTATTAAAATTTATTATAACGTATCGGCAGTGGCGGATTTGCAGTCTCGGCCGCCCTAGGCCCCAAGCTATCAGCCGGCCCTTTCTCAGCATCCACGATATAAACTTTTTTTTTGTTTTTTTTTATGGCAGTGGCATACACACTAAAGGGAGATCCTATGGCGCTCGACGAGCGGTGTGTGTGCGAAGATGTTGATTGACACGGTTCTTGAATAGTTGTAGGTTGTAATTAGTGGGAAACATATGTCCTGGGAGTGAGTTCCACAGTGACGCAGTGCGCCAGACAAAGGAGTTCTTGTAAAGCGATGTTCTAGGTGCTTCGAGTTGTATGACGAACCGGTGCGCTCTTGCCATCTGTCGTGGCCGTCTGACAGGAGTTGCCAGGGGCGGGATGAGGCGGGCCAAATCATGGGAACATCTACCGTGAAAGTGTCTGTAAAACAGAGATATCTCAGCCACATGTCTGCGGTGTTCCAGACTATCCATATTTCGGGTCAACTCTGGGTCGCTGACGAGACGCAGAGTTCTCTTCTGAATGGAATCCAGCAGCTTTATGGTGTGCTTTGGTGCGGCACCCCAGATATGTGAGCAATATTCTAAGCACGGTTTTATCTGCGCTTTGTAGAACAAATGCAACTGCTGCGGTGTATAGAGTTTTTTTATTGCGAAATAGCGCATTAAGCTTCTGGGAGGCTGATTTTGCGATGTTAGCAACGTGGTCATGCCAGGACATATTGCTGTTGATCGAGACACCCAGCAGTCCGATTGACGAGGATGAAGGAATGGTCGATCCCGCCATAACAATGTCAGGGCCCGCTGTATTGGCCCTCTTGGTAAACGTTGCTGCTTGGGTCTTTGCTGCATTGAACTGGACCAAATTTCGGTCGCCCCAAGTTTGAACTTTATCCAGGTCCTGATTTATTGGCGTAGTCTGCTCCTGTCTGCGGTGATGAATCTCAGTCGCTGGTAAGGGTTTTTCTGATCTAAAGTGGGAGACAATGGTACTGTCATCTGCAAAAATGTAACCAGGACTATTCGTTTAGATCAGCAGGTCATTAATATAGATCAGGAACAGAGTTGGTGAAAGTATTGCGCCCTGAGGCACGCCCACGTTGATGGTGAATGTGTCTGAGGTATGTCCATCAACTGCAACGTGAGATCGGTTCTTAAGGAAACTGGCCAGCCACCTGCAGAGATAGGCTGGCAGTCCGAAAGACGGCAGTTTGTTGAGCAGTCCGTCATGCCAAACTCTGTCGAATGCCTTTGAAATATCCAACGCAATCGCTCGAGACTCTCCGTAGTTCTCATTTGCCCTTCTCCATATATGAGTGACATAGGCCAATATATCTCCTGTAGATCTCTCTTTGCGAAAGCCGTATTGATTATCGCTGATTATTCTGTTGCTCTCGAGGTACTTGAGTAGTTGCTGATTGACTACACGTTCCATGACTTTGGAGATTATTGAAAGCAAGGCAATTGGGCGATAGTTTGAGGGCGTGGTTTTCTTGCTTTTTTTTGGAACAGGTTGCACTCGAGTGACTTTCCAAGAGGATGGGTAAATCCCTTTTCCGTAAGACAGAGAAAAAAGCCTGGAAAAAACGGGTGTTAGTTCGTAGGCGCAGTTCTTTAGCACGATGGCAGGTATTCCGTCCGGTCCTGATGCCTTTTGCGTATCTAGTTCTTTAAGGATTTGGCGAATATCACAGTAATGAAACTTGACTTCTGCCATGGTAGTGTTGATGTTCGATATGATGGGGAGAGTCTTGCCTTGGGGGATGTCTAAGAGTGCGATGGAAACATTTTGGCGAGCATGTTTGCTTTTTCCTTGGCTGTAGTCGCCGTGATGCCACGTTCGTCTGTCAAAGGTGGGAGAGACGTTTTTGTAAAGTTGTTACTTACTGCCTTTGCTACCGACCAGAAATTCCTGGAGCCACTGGGGCATTGCAAAAGTTTATTCCTGATCCTTTGATTGTGTTTATCCTTAGTTTCGTCGTTTGCATTCGTATCTGGCTTCGACAAAATAATTGCGAAATTGTGAAATTACTTTATTGCCAACTTTTCTATAGTATGCACACTTTGGCCAATAAATAAGAAAGCCTCAGATCACATGTTTGTTGACCTCAGCTTTGCTTCGGACGGCAATTACATGTGATCTGAGACATTTTTTACTTTACTGGCCTAGGTAGATAATATACTATTTTTGACACGATTAGGGCCGCCCCTAAATCTGGCCGCCCTAGGCCCGGGCCTACCGGGCCTTAGGGTAAATCCGCCACTGCGTATCGGAACCGCTTCAAATGACTAAAATTAGTTGAGAATAAGTCAACTAACCGTAAGTTGATTGGACGACACTAACCCAAACTAACCAAATCAATTAAAATTTATTATAACGTATCGGAACCGCTTCAAATGACTAAAATAAGTTGAGAATAAGTGAAACTAACAGAAAGTTGA
>MU185438.1:70905-98083 GCA_016904865.1 Pissodes strobi | reverse complement strand
GAAAGTTGATTGAACTACTAACCCAAACTAACCAAATCTATCAAAATTCATTATAACGTATCGGAGCCGGTTCAAACGACTAAAATAAGTTGAGACTAAGTGAAACTAACCGAAAGTTGTTTGGACGACTAACCCAAACTAACCAAATCTATTAAAATTGATTATAACGTATCGGAACCGCTTCGAATGACTAAAATAAGTCGAGAATAAGTGAAACTAACCGAAAGTTGAATCGACGACTAAATTTGCATAAACATAAATATTGACATACTGTCTTCACGTTTTAGTGACATAACCATTCACGCGACCTGGTATAAATAAAAAGGAAAAGTGTAGATTTTATCGTAATTAACAAACGGAAGTTCATAGAACAATGACCACTGTATAAAAAATGTCATTTAAAATTGTCGGTATTGTTTATAGTTATTTTTGATGTATTTGTGACAAGTAAGGTGAGAATAAATTAAATAATTTTACTTTAAATTAGACTATTGACGCTAAAATGTACTAGATTAATTTTGTAAACGCATATATTATTATTATACTTTATGCTTATTTTGCAACTAAATAATTGCAAATTTAGCAAATTTATTTCAAAAAAAAAACGTTAAAACATCAATCCTTTTTGTTGCCTTATAATTTTTCATTATTTTTTTTAAGCTTAACTATAAACAATACCGACAAATTTTTATGACTTTTTTTATACAGTTGTCATTGCTCTATCGACTTCCAATTTTGAATTTCGACAAAATCTACACTTTTCCTTTTTATTCATACCAGGTCGCGTGAAAGACAGAATATGGTTATGTCATAAAAACGTGAAGACAATGTGTGTGTGAACACATTTATGTCAAAATTATTAGCAATATTCATGTAATTATGGCGATCTCTTTAGACTAATACAGTATTATCTGTGAATCGTTTGGTTAAATAAAAAAATTTTTGTCCATTTCGTGTCTGCCTTATCAATTCTATTATAGTGCGTAATATACTGCATGACATTAGTTAAATTTGACCATCATTTACATGTTAATTTTTCAGAAAAGTTTGAAATAAACAGGTAATTACATGGCATTTTTAACATTGATATATGTAATGATGAACGTTCATTATGGATATGAAATTAATCGCTTTTAAATGGGATAGTATATTGTAGATAATAGTTGTTAGTATATTGTTATTAATTTGGTTCAGTTTTTTTATTACCTTTTACCAACTATTTGAGGTTTTGTTTTTGTATATATTTGTAAATATATCGGTAATAGTTCGAAAAAACTACAATTTTTCTAAAAAATAATTTCTTTAACAGCTTATGATTTTAAAAACTTTATTTTTATCTTAATAACATGTAAATGGGTCTCTGTAACTGGTTCCGATACGTTGTAATCAATTTTAAAAGATTTGGTTAGTTTGGGTTAGTAGTCCAATTAACTTTCGGTTAGTTTCACTTGTTCTGAACTTATTTTAGTCATTTGAAGCGGTTTCGATATATTATAATCAATTTTAATAGATTCGGTTAGCTTGGGTTAGTCGTCAATTCAACTTTCGGTTAGTTTCACTTAGTCTCAACTTATTTTAATCATTTGAACCTGTTCCGATACGTTATAATTAATTTTAATAGATCTGGTTAGTTTGGGTTAGTAGTCCAATCATATTTCGGTTAGTTTTACTTAGCTTCAACTTATTTTAGTCATATGAACCGGTTCCGATCCGTTATAATAAATTTTAATAGATTTGGTTAGTTTCGGTTAGTCGTAGATTCAACTCGGTTAGATTCACTTATTCTCAACTTATTTTAGTCATTTAAAGCGGTTCCGATACGTTATAATCAATTTTAATTGAATTGGTTAGTTTGAGTTAGTCGTCGATTCAACTTTCGGTTAGTTTCAACTTATTTTAATCACTTGAACCGGTTCTGATACGTTATAATTAATTTTAATAGGTTTGGTTAATTTGGGTTAGTAGTTCAATCAACTTTCGGTTAGTTTCCCTTATTCGCAACTTATTTTAGCCATTTAAAGTGGTTCCGATACGTTATAATTTATGTTAATAGATTTGGTTAGCTTGGGTCAGTCGTCGACTCAACTTTCGGTTAGTTTCACTTAGTCCCAACTTATTTTAATGATTGCAACTGGTTCCGATAAGTTTTAATCAACTTTAATAGATTTGATTAGTTTGGGTTAGTCGTCCAATCAACTTTCGGTTAGTTCCACTTATTCTCAACTTATTTTAGCCATTTGAAGCGGTTCCGATACGTTATAATCAATTTTAATAGATTTGGTTAGTTTGGGTTAGTCGTCGATTCAACTTTCGGTTAGTTTCACTTAGTCTCAACTTATTTTAATGATTTGAACCGGTTCCGATACGTTATAATCAATTTTAATAGATATGATTAGTGTGGGCTAGTCATCAATTCAACTTTCGGTTAGTTTCACTTAGTCTCATCTTATTTTAGTCATTTGAACCGGTTCCGATACGTTATAATCAATTTTAATAGATTTGGTTAGTTTGGGTTAGTCGCCGATTCAACTTTCGGTTAGTTTCACTCAGTCTCAACTTATTTTAGTCATTTGAACCAGTTCCGGTACGATATAATCAATTTTAATAGATTTAGTTAGTTTGGGTTAGTCGTCCAATCAACGATGCGAACGTTTCGTAACGCGAGATGAAAACATAAACCATGTCGTGATGCGACCTTGAAAAATCACTCTCATGAAACCAAAGAAGTATTCACTTCAAAAAGGTTAGAACGCGACAAATCAGTAAACTCTGATTTATACCGTTAAATCCTAAAAGATAACTACTATTCACAATACATTTTTAATAAAGTAAATAATAAACATGTAACTAATTACATGTTTTATCGGTGTATTTCATTTCTTTTCCCTTCATTACATTTCTCTCAGTGTTTTAAACCGGTCATCTGTCACATATGACAAACTGTCGTTTCTCTGCGGTTGTTATTCTCGGGTTGTGGATAGGCTAAAAAAAGGACAATGGGAGTAACTAAAGCGAAAATTGAAATAAAAACTCATTTCAAAACTAAATCTTTAATTCAACCGTTTGATAACAAAATTTAGTTATACAGCTATGAATTGGGAAAAGTTTTGATCACTTTGATTATTATCTTTGGAAATTGTGACAGTTTAAAAATATATTGATTTGACTTCCCATTACACCGAGGTGGGGCAATGAAGGTCCCCTTGTGGGTAATTGGAATCAATCAAAAATTAATATTATATTATTATATTTATTTATTTATAACACAAATCGCAGATATAACCATCGACTGAGTTCCATCCACTGCAGTCCGCGTGATCCCACAGTCCACGTGCAGTGCATCTGTACCAGACCTCGTTATTTCTTCCAAATTCGTTGCATATAAGACATTTGTTTCCTGCATCTTCTGCATTATCATCCTCATCGTCCAGGCATCAGTACTTGCGCCTGATACCGAAGTTTTTTTTATGGCAGTGACACACACACTAAAGGGACATCCTATGGCTCTCGACGAGCGGTGTGTGTGCGAAGATATTGATTGACACGGTTCTTGAATAGTTGTAGGTTGTAATTAGGGGGAAACAGATGACCTGGGAGTGAGTTCCACAGTGATGCAGTGCACCAGGCAAAGGAGTTCTTGTAAAGCGATGTTCTAGGTGTTTCCAGTTGTACGACGAACTGGTGCGCTCTTGCCGTCTGTCGTGACTGTCTGACAGGCGTGGTCAGGGGCGGGATGAGGCGGGCCAAATCCTGGGAACATCTGCCGTGAAAGTATCTGTAAAATAGGGACATCTCGGCCACATGTCTATCCAGATTCCGGGTCAACTCCGGGTCGCCGACGAGACGTACAGCTCTCTTCTGAATGGAATCCAGCAACTTTAGGGTGTGTATTTGCGCTTTGCAGAGCAAGAGCAACTGCTGCGGTGTATACAGTTTTTTGTTGCGAAATAGCGCACCAAGCTTTTGGGAGGCAGACTTTGCGATGTTAGCAACGTGGACATGCCAGGACATATTGCTGTTGACCGAGACACCCAGTAGTCCGATTGATGTCAGGGCGCGCCGTATTGGCCCTCTTGGTAAACGTGGCTGCTTGCGTCTTTGCTGCATTGAACTGGACTAAATTTCTGTCGCCCCAAGTTTGAACATTCTCCAGGTCTTGATTAATCGCTGTAATCTGTGTATCTGTGGTGATAAGCCTCAGTTGCTGGTAAAGGTTTTTCTGATCTAAATTGGGAGTCAATGGTACTGTCATCTGCAAAACTGTAAAAGGATTATTCGTTTCGGTCAGCAGGTCATTAATATAGATGAGGAACAGAGTTGGTGAAAGTAATGCGTAATGGTGAATGTGTCTGAGATGTGTGCAAGGTGCAGAGATTAGCTTTCTTGGTAAACGTGGCTGCTTGACAGTGTCAAAAGTAGTTTTTCAGACACGGAAATTTTATTTTATTTTTATTTATTTACGGGTCAAGCCCATTTTAAATTACAATGGTACTTAGTCAACAAGATCTAAATTTCCTAAAAACTATAAATATTTAAATGTTAAATTTAGTAGCGCATATAAGAGAATTAGACTTAAATAACAATTATATTATTGATATCTTAAACTAGTAATAGATAATTTATCAATAATGATAAATATATATGCATCATACGTCACTATAATATAAGGCCATGCTCCCACAAATAGTTCATAAGGCCCAAAGAAAGCCACATTAATTAATTCGTTGCAGAGTCTAAGTGTACGAGGGATAAATGTTTGGTAAGAGCAATTGGTTCTGTGCAATTGCAGGTGAAATGTAGAAGGTACATGTAATTGAACTTTGGATAATAAATGAGGGCAATCTACTGAGGAGTTTAGAATTTTGTGGAAAAGTTTGAGGTCTCTCTGTTTTCTTCTACCTACAAGATAGTGACGAAATGTTGAGCTCTTGGCAGAAGTTTAAATAATGAAATTCCTGATTGTCAAAGAATCTGTAGTTAAGTTATCTACAAAACTTGCGCTGAACACCTTCAGTCTGTGTACATGGCAGGCATAGTTCGGACTCCACACAGATGCAGCATATTCCAGATGAGTGCGGACATACGAGAAATATAGTACTTTGATAGCATTGATATCATCAAATTTTTTTGTGCTGCGCTTAACAAAACCATGCATCCGAAGTGCCCTGTTGATTATGGTATCCATATGTTGAGAAAAATCTAGATTTGGGACCAGCAATACACCAAGGTCTCTGATCTGTCCCACGCACTCCAACGGATTGCCATCAATATGATAGATGTAGTTGCTAGGTATTCTAGACTTGTGGAATTTTATGGCCTTACACTTTAGTACATTAAGTTCCATGCCATTAAATTGGCACCAATGAGTTAGCCTGTTAAGATCCTCCTGAAGTGCGTGATAGTCATTAGGGGAAGTGATTTTTAAAAACAGTTTTAAGTCATCAGCAAATAACAAGGAGAGACTGTTTTTGAAGTAGTGAATAATATCGTTAATAAATAAGTTAAAGAGTAATGGGCCGAGGTGTGAACCTTGCGGCACTCCTGATAACACATTGATTTTGGAAGAAATAAAATTATTGATATGGACAATCTGTGTCCTATCAGTAAGGTAACTCTTTAGCCAGTGAAGTAGGGTGCCCGAAGTTCCATTTTTTTTAAGTTTCTTGATTAAAACACCATGATATATTGACTCTGTCGAATGCCTTGGAGAAGTCGGTGTATATAGAGTGTACTTCTGCACCCACCTCCAAGGCATCCGTCAACAAACCCTGGTATGTAAGAAGATTCATTTCTGTGGATGAATTTTTCTTGAACCCAAATTGTTCTGAAATAATTTCTGCTTCAAGGCAGGATGTAAGGAATTTCGTTACTATGTTTTCAAAAATCTTAGGGATGACGTTGTGGATACAAATGGGTACGATAGTTTTTTTATATTTGATGAGTCGCCTGATTTGTGAATTGGTATCACGTAGCTGGATTTCCAGAGCTCTCAAAAAACACCTGTTTGCAAGGATTTATTAAAAATTATGTGTAAGGGACTTGACAGCACAAAGCAGCAGCTTTTTAGAAAGAGTGGGTGAATTTTATCAGGTTCCGGCCCCTTGTATGGATTTATATTTTTTAATTCTGTATAAATGCTAGAAATAGAGATATTACAATCAAATATGTTATGTGGAGTAAGAGAGGGCTCATCAGGGAAATCCAGATATTGACCACTATAGACAGAGCCGAAGTATTCAGCAAAGAATTCAGCTGCTTGGGGATCCATAGGTGCGGAATTGTCATTTAAGTGAAAACTGGATGGTAATCTACCAGAGCCCTGGAGTGAGCCAGTATAGGATCAAAATTCTTTGGGGTTTTGTTTAAGAGCTGCCTCAGTGTCCCTCAAGTATCCCTGAAAATTCTCTCTAGCAAGTATGTTGCATTGAGAACGTAAATCTGAAAAAGTCTGATAGTCAAGTGGTAGTCTAGTTTTTTTGTATTTTTTATGTGCAATATTTTTTTGCACAGTAAGTGCTTTGAGGTCCCGTGTGAACCATCTGGGGAACTTTCGGCTGGCAATTTTTTAACAGGTACAAATAAATCAAAAGTATTACACAACGAGAAGGCCAACCATCTCATCAAATGTCTTTTTCGAGAAAAGGTCCTTCCAGAGTATTAGGCCTAGGTAGTTATTTATATCATTAAAGTTTGCAGATTTGAAAGCGTAATAATACCCATCTCCTTGAGGACTTGGATTTTTCCTATTTTGTTGCAATGACACTTGGAACTGTAGAGGCGGATGGTTGTTGTCTACTGCCGAAAGATATTCTTCGACATCAGGCTGGGTTATTGGCATCTTGGAATGGCAGAGAACTAGATCAAGGATGACACTGTTGACATTGCAAACATGATTCAGATGGAATAGGTTGTGATATTGTCAACTAACATAAAATCATTCAGTGGAAAGTTTGAACTGAACCTTGAATCGCAATTATAAATTGTTGTTAATTAAAGTATAAACTGTTATGATTAACCTTGTTGACAATTCAAAACAATACTCGAATTAGAGGTCAAAGTTTGGTATAAAAAGCTGTGCAGCAGCCCATACCGGGAGACTTTGATCTCCAGTGCGAATTACCGAAAGGGAAAAGCCCCTCTGGTAGATCAAAGCTCTCACTTTTAAAAAAGACCTATCAGTGCGAATTACCGAAAGTGAAAAGCCCCTCTGATCAGGCACGGTTAAAAAAGACCTACCAGTGCGAATTACCGAAAGGGAAAAGCCCCTCTGATCAGGCACGCCTTAAAAGTGAATCAGTGAAAATTAATAACGCCATAAGGCAAAGTGCTATTTAATATAAAAAGTAAACTACGCAACTAAATATTCAGCCAGACCAAATAATCTATCCGCCCGTCAATCTAATTGTAACAGCCCTTCAGGCTAGCTCTCCCTCTCTCTCGCTGCTGTTCGTGGTTAACATTTTCGCGAGGAATATCCCAGGGGACTTACAAGATATGCATTCCCGAATATTTTGGTAATACTTACAACCTTCTATACTCAACCTGAAGTTAATAAACCAAGCCTTTTTTACACCGAGTGCTTCTATCCATCTCTCCCAACTACCTATATCTGAGCTCCGTCTTCTGAAAGAGCACAGCGCAACTACTGCAACGAAGTCAGGTCCATAGGCAACAAGCGGTAGGAGCGTATATGTGACAATATGAGCATACTTCAGATATGTGTTGTATTTTACTAATTTCAGAAGGAGGTAAGTAGTTCTTCTCAAGATGGTGAGTACTGGAGCAGATGTCTTCCATGTTCCAGGTAGCCTTGGGGAGGTTAAAGTCTCCCATGATGCATAGTTCACGATAGTTGAGCTCAGTGGCGGATTTGCAGTCTCGGCCGCCCTAGGCCCCAAGCTATCAGCCGCCCCTTTCTCAGCATCCACCATATAGACTACATAATGAAATTACTTTATTGCCAACTTAAAATCTGGCCGCCCTAGGCCCGGGCCTACCGGGCCTTAGGGTAAATCTGCCACTGGTTGAGCTTCTGTGTAATTTCTTCAATGTTAGAGCTAAAACTTTCATACTTAACTAAGGGAGAATTAGGTGGGAGGTAGACACAGCCCAAAATCATCCGGTTACTGCCACCACCAATCATGACATAAATCTGTTCAATATCTCCATTCGATTCAATGAGATGAGATGGTATTGACTGGTGGACAGCAATTAAGACCCCTCCAAATCGTTCAGCAGTGCTGGTGGAGGGTGAACGATCACATCGAAAGACATTGTGTGCATCAAGGCCCAGCTCTGAAATATAGAAACTATCGTTTAAGCCAGTTTCGGTAAAAACAATTATGTGATATCTTGTTACAGCTAAATTTAACCTAAGGGTGTCTAATTTGGTCCTCAGACCCCGGATTCTGGTAGTAAACATCCAACTTTGACTGTTTACCTCCTTGTTTGATTTTGGGATTGATGGAGCTTGATCCCTGGGCAAGTTTTTTTTTGACACTACTTGTGGAACACCCCTCACTAATTTAATTTGGATATTTTGCTCATCCAGGTCTCGGCGCCTCTTGAGATCTCCCATTGCTGCTTTCTCAAGTTCCCTTTGTGCAGAGGTTAAATCAGCTTTAATATAGATCTGCTTGTTTTTTAGTTTGTATCCATTCCGTAGCACTGTGTTTACCTCATATGCTGATCCTAATATAGCTCTGACAGGTTGGTTGTTTTTGGAGTTTGGTTTTCCAAAACGAGATACCTGACAAAGGGTGAAAGGGGTATTTCACAGCATTTGTAGGAGGGACTGTACTTGAGTGGAGTCATCATCAGCTGCAGGAAGGTTAAAAATCAATAAATTGTTACCTCTAGCCTGGCGGTCATGCAGTTCTCCCAAAACATCCGTTCCAGGTGCGGGCTGTGATGAGTTATTTGAATCACCCTGACTATCCAAGCTATTTGATTTATTCAAGTTGCGGGATTCCAAACGAGAAATTCTGTCTTCGAGAGGTGCTGTTGTTGAAATCACTGAGGTCATGTCTTTGTTTTGAGACTCAAGGCGGGATATTCTATCTTCCAGTGGATTAGTCAGGATTGTCACCGATTTCTCGATCATAGTTGGAAGGTTGGTTTGTAGATCATCAAGACTCCTTTCCAGTTTGGATACACGATCCATTAGACCCAGAATTCGCTTTACATTTGCCAGGCAAGACTTGCAATTGAAGGAAAATGATCTTTTTAATAGGCTCATTTCTGTTGGCCCTGTAATATCACCACATGTTTGGCATACTATTTTCTGACAATGATCGCAAGGGAACCCAAAATCATCAGTCGCCTTATTTGTTTTACCAGGTTCTTTGAAGATAATAGCTGCATTGCAAAAATCGCAGGTCCCAGACATTTTAGGTTATAGGTTGAATCCTAAAAATATTTTTGCAATCCTGCAACTTTTTTGTTAATCTTTCTTTCCAAAAGGATCTTTAGCCATCAATTAACAAGTATGAGTGAATATTTTTATTTGTTTCTCGAGAAAAAGTAAGAAAATTCGACTTTGAAAAATTGAACTTGTTGTTTGTTTACCTAACCTTAGAATAATAGAAATCGAAAAAAATAAAAAAATAGAAATGCGCCAGGAACACATAACATACCAAACGACTGGCATACAAGCACAACAGTTCCCACCTTCAAGAAAGGGCAAAAAACAACGCCCGAAAACTACAGAAAAATAACCTTACTGTGCACAACAATGAAGCTGCTCACATGCTTGCTAAAAGATTAAATAGAGAAACACATAACAAATAGAGAACAACAAGGGTTTAGAAGGAATAGATCGACAACTGATGCCATATTTGTCACCAAACAAATAAAAGAAAAGGCCATAGAATATAACACAAGGGCATTTATTTGCTTCGTCGACCTAACTAAAGCATTTGACAGAGTTCAGGTAGGCGACGTCATCAAAATTATAACGGAGAAAGAAACACCCGCCAGTATAGTAAATATAATTCGTAACTTTAATATCGCCAATTCTACGCAAATCAAAGCAGGACAGCATAACACAGGAAGCATACCAACACCAGGAGGTATTAGACAAGGATGCAGCCTCAGCCTATTCTTATTTAATCTTATCATGGATAACATCATAGAAGAAGTTGCATCCCGAAATACGGGATATAATATGAACAATAAGACTATCATCATAGTATGTTATGCCGACGATGCTGCGATATTCGCAGAAACGGAGGACGACTGCAAAGACAGCTGCCTAAATTCTACCAGGTAAGCCGACAACTTAATATAAACATATCCATCGAGAAAATCAAAAGCATGACAATCGCTAAAGAACTACTCAGATGTAAGCTCGTAGTTGAAGATAAGCCTATAGAGAAAGTGATGTAGTTCAAATATCTCGGCACGGACATGTTCAGCGGCTACGACCCAGTAAAAGATCTAGCCGTAATAGCAGGCTATTTAAGAGAAACTATTTGGACTGACCAAAATGTAAAAGGATAGTAAGATTAAAATCTACAAAGCATGTACGAGAAGACACCAACAAGACCAAAAGCATGCTACGTGTAGCTGAAATGAAGGTGCTGAGAACGATAGCAGGCAAAACCAGAAGAGACAGCAGAAACATCCACATTAGAGAACAATGCGGCATACAGGCCATAGTAAGATTGGGAAGTAAAAGAAGAAGAGAATGGTAGAACCATTTAAGAAGGATGGCCGAAGACAGACTACCTCGTAGCTGCTGCTCACCCGGAAGGCCACCGAAGAGATGGAAAGACAGTTGGCAGTCCACATCACAGGAAATGTTACGACGGCAAGCTCGGAATTAACAGATCATCTCATCTAATACAAGTAGAAGAAGAAGACTTCCCTTAAATAATGCAGAGCATTTTTCGTAATTCGAGTTTCCTTCTAAATTCAAAATCCGTTCCTATGTTTGGATCTTTTAGGTTGCTAATGAATGTGGTTTGTGGATTAGGGCTTCGGAAGCTTTTTGATTTTCGTTAATACGAGATACTTAATCAGTTTGAAGATAATTTACTACATAATCATCGGAATATCGCATTTTGGTAGTGTATTTTTTGGTTATTTAATGACATTAACACACATCAAACTTTTAATGTGACATTCAATTAGTAATCGACGTTCATTTTTCTTGGCAACTATTTGTTTCACCTGATTAGCGATTGATAAATAATAACGATGGGGTTATTCTTAAATGGGCATTCAAAATACTATATCTTAAACAATGTCGACTCACAATCAACTGAAAGTTTTAGATAATTCGCCGCATCCTAAATCGTCGACGATCATGCAGAGTAATAATAATAAAATTCCATAGCATATTTTTTTGGGACAATGTATATTGAATAATTTTTGTTCATCATAATCTCTACAAATTTTACAGGTGTAATAAAAGCAACTTTGACGCTATTCTGCTACAACTGTTACCTACGTATCGTTTTATTACTGCGAATAATCGAGAAAATATTATCGGTCATACTATTTTTATGCCTTTTTTTGATTAATTTTTGATACGCTTAAGTAAATAAATAATCAGAAAATTATTTAATGCATCTTTAATTATTGTTGAATACTGATGAAAAGCGATGCAACATTTTTAAGTCTACCTTTTATAAAAATTAACCAATTTTCATGGTCACTTATAATAATTGATAATACAAGGTCTAAGTTACATATATTTTTTATGTAACATCGATTCGCAGAAACTACTATCGTCTATCAATCGGAAAATAAAATCTAGCTAATTATTATTACGTATGCTGGAAATTATATTTTTTAATTCATAATATGTATTATATTTTATATGAATTATCATTACTAAGTCGGCAATCTAATGTCTAAACCAGCTTTTAAAATTATAAAATAGGAGTCACATAAATAGGGCCGACCTGGGCAAACTTTCTGAAGCGGCTGTCCCCCTCTAATAATACCTACTCCCTTAAAATATATATATTTTTTTGGAAACATTTAATTATAAACAAAAATATAAATACAAATTTGGAGAAACATAACCGAATGTGTTAAGAATATTTTTTTAATAAACATAACATAATTAAAAAATAATTCAAGCCTTCTTTTCCGCAAAGGATCAGATTAACTTATCATAATTTAAATTTCAATGGAAATTAGTGCTAAGCCAGTAAGGCGTTCTTGAGACATACTGAAGCGCAAATAATTTTCAATTATTTTTAATGTGGAAAAGCTTCACTCCCCGGAATCTACTGAAACTGGTAGAATAAGTAAAAACCTTAGTGATATTACAATATATGGTAGATTTCTATCCAGATTGTTGGAATAGATATTGTGGGTTACTTATTTTTTCATTTTCATTTTCAATCAAGACACTGAAGGAAATCAATTCATATCGCAGTTCAAGACTATTTAAATCTTTGCTTTCATCATCGGTTAAGTATAGATCTTTTTTACTGATTTTGAGATTCTCATCAGGAATTGTGTATAAAAATTAAAACGAATTAGAATGATGTATGATATTTTATTGAATAACGAATCTAAATGGAACCTTTTGGAGAGGGAAATAGACGATATTCACAAAATGTCGGAAGTGTTCTCCATTTGTAACCCTCATTCTCTGTTGAAATCGGCAAGGGAAATGGAACAGAATGTCTTTACTATTTCTCAAATTCTACTCAACAATACAGAGGTAACCATCAAGATCCAGGTGCATCTGCTGATATTAAGAAGGGTATTAACAACTTAAAAATTAGCCTTGCAAATGTTACCACCTTGGTTAGGGACTTAAATTCAAAAGTTGCTAACCCAAAACAACATAGTGCTCTACTTACGATGACACGCTTTACTTCTACGTCGTGCTCCACCCAAACTACGTCAACGGAATTTGTTTCATCTTCCACTCAAATGGAACTGCCTACTGAAGTTTCCTCAATCCCAGAAGATTCCAACTCCGCAATTTATAGAAGTGCCCAAAGATGGCACTATGTGATCGTAGAACACCTCCCGGCACGATTTACTTCAAATAATATCGTGCACTATGTGAAGGAAAAGTTGAAAAAATCAGAATTTATTCGATGCTATAACCTGTTCAGTCAGTGCAATGACTCCAGAGGAGCTACATTTAAAATAGGGACCCTATCAAGAAAGTCCGCTGAGAATTTGTTCGGCATCAATATCTGGCCACCCGGGGCTCAAGTTAGATGGTCATCGGAATCTGAAATCCCTCAGAAAACTACAGAGCTCTATCTAACTCCCTCCACCAAGGCGAAAGTGACTAGCAGTCCGACCTCTGGCAATCTGCGGGACTTTCCCTCTCCAGTCAGTGAAGCTAAGGCACACAAGGTAACTACAGTAGCTTCTGACAAACAAGCTATCGCTGCTTGCAGAACTAATGCCCTTATGAGCGACGTCGAAATTAAACTGTCTAAGGAATCACCCCATAAATCATCTTTCTCTCTGGACCCGCTGACTCCCCCAACAGTTAAATTAACACAGGCCGCCAGTAAGTCTAACGACTCAAGTAATCGTTTCCTTATGGCAAGGCTAAGGGAACCTGCTATCTTCAGAGCCATTAGGCTGTACCTTGCCTATTTGTATGACCAACTTACCTCGGTATGCTACGAGGGACTTACCAACATAAGCATCAGATTATTCCTAGCATCTGAAGGACTGCCAATCCGGGATGACATATTACGTAAGGTCTACCACGACTTTCATGCTGCATATGGGTTTAAACACACTGAAGTGGAAGAAGATCTTTGTACCTACAGATTCCATGTTGTTTCGGAGAGGACGATTCAGCTTCAGAAGTCCAGAGAGGGTCACCAAAAATACATCTCCAGTGGTTCCCCGAAAAAAAATTTTGAAGCAGCTTGACATGTCCTGAGCGACTAGATTCCTCTAATCCTGACGCCAGGTTTAGTATGGTTCTTATTAATGTTGCCTCATTACGAAATAAGACTGATGAATTGTTTTTGTTTTTGAAGGAATCAAGGTTCCCCCAACTAGTTGCAATTACAGAGCACTGGCTGAGTGAGAATGAACCGCTTTATGTTGAAAAGTACTCCACAATAGCCAGATATAATCGGAAAAACTCGGCTCATGGGGAAACACTGATTCTTTCCTTAAACGAGGGTTTTTTCCCTGTAACTAAATTTAATCATCTCCAATCGGATAACTACTTTGAATTTTCCATTGTATACAATAAGAACTTTGATTTACATGTAGTTTGTATATATAGAGCGCCAAATTCCGATGTGCAATTGTTCTTCAATAACCTGCTAAGCTTGTTAGACGGTCTGCCGATGAAAGGCAAGAAAATTTTGTGCGATGATTTAAGTATTGACTACGCTACCGCTTGTGCTGCCCAAACATTATTAATTTCTATTTTTGACTCTTTTGGTCTTTCAATGCATTTAACCTCTCCAACTCGGATTTCTAACAATTCCTCTTCTATCATTGACTATGTAGCGTCCGACTTTCCTTCAACTGATGTCCAATCGACAGTAACTAGCGCGGGTCTCTCAGATCATGAAGCAGTAATCTCCAAATTCAATATTTCTTATAGCCCCTCAAAAAAAAAAACTCGCCACCTAGGTAGAATCTTCTCAGCCTCCAATTTTTCATCCTTCCGTAACCTTTGCCTAAAGACCAACTGGAATTTTGAATCAGGTGAACTTGATTCTGACTTTACTGGTTTCTTAAAAAAAATTATAAATGCATTCAATAAAGCCTTCCCGCTTAAATCCATTAAACCTAAACGTCACAAACCATGGATCACGAAAGGCATACATAAAAAATTCACTAACTCCACTCAAATTCTTGAATTCATTTCGAATTATAGGAAGATCTACCTAAAACTTATCAAGACAGCAAAGAAGCTATATTATCAAAATCGTTTATCAATTGCTAAAAACGTATCCAAGGAGACCTGGTCCATTATTAACGATCTTAGAGGCAAAACAAATTCCGCGAATCAGAGCATGCCAAAACCAAATGATTTAAATGAATATTTTGTCAACGTGAGCAAAAATGTTACCTCTGGTATTTCTCCTTCTCTCGACCCTCTTTCGTTTCTTCCTTCTTCTAAAAAAGTCGCTGATAGTTTTTTCCTAAGCCCTGTGACCAGCCTTGAGCTTCTTCAGGTAATGAGCAGCATAAAGAGTAAATCAGCTTGTAACACTGATAATCTGTCAATTAAAATTTTCCTAAACCTCCCACTTCCAATTCTGGATGTCCTAGCTTCCTTAATTAATGCGTCCTTCACGAAAGGTGTTTTTCCCGAATGCCTCAAAACTGCGATAATTATTCCTCTTCATCAGGGAGGTGAAAAGGATGTCTTATGCAATTATCGTCCAATTGCTCTGTTGCCTGTACTTTCTAAAATCATTGAAAAGTTATTAAAAAATCGCCTCATGCCATTTCTCCTTAGACATGGCATACTGTCCCCGGAACAGTTCGGATTTTTACCAAACAAGTGTACTAATGACGCCATGTTCTCGTTGCTTGACGATGTTTACTCATCCCTTAACAACAATATCCCCACTGCTACAGTCTTCTGTGATTACGCTCAAGCATTTGACTCTGTGTGTGATGACATCTTGTTAAGAAAACTAAATTTTTATGGAATCCGTGGTATTCCTTCGAACTGGTTTCAATCTTATTTTGAAAATAGACAGCAGTTTGTTAGAGCGAACGGTTCTGATTCTGATTGCAGATTAATTACCAGTGGAGTTCCACAGGGCTTTGTTCTTGGGCCTATCCTTTTTCTAATATATATTGTAATCTACTAAAATGCATAAGCTACTAAACAGATATCACCATGTCGCAAGTTTGAACTTGAACTTGGAGATTGTTTTATAAACATTAAAGGCAAACTATACTTAAACAACGCGAGCAATCAACGGGAGCGACTTTCAACCTTAAGCATGCCATGATCATCACTTTTTTTGTATAAATACGCTAACGGACCATAAGTTCTTCAGATGTTGGTCTCACCTTCAGCTCCCAAGGTTAGCCACTTGACGACTGCCTTCTGGGTTCTATCCGCTCCTAAAGTTAGCCATACAACTGCTTTAGGTTCTATTCCTTTCCTTCCAAACCTGGCACCGGTTAGTCACTTGACGACTGCTAGGACCAGGGGTTTCACAACCTCCATAGTAAAGTCTTGACAAGAAGTTTGTCAGAGTGTTGAGAAAGACAAGTGTCTAAATAGTTAGTTAAAAAGTTTAGTGAAATCTCTTAGTGCTCTTAAATAAAACCAAACTCTTAAGAAAAACTATAAATTATATAACAAATAAACAAAAACTTTATAAACAGTACCTCTCGCTCTTAAATCATGCGCGACCTAGTACTCGGGTACAATCGCCATCTCTATTACATTTTTGACAAGAGACATCGTGAACATTTTATCGTTAAGTCGTTTCGCAATAGACGACGTCATTGATATTAGAACTACGTGGTATAGAGTGCCGTAATTTACGTTAGAAAAATGATAGGTCAAGAAAACCAATTAAATTTTAATTGAAAAATTCAAATAACGCTCCTGTAATCTTTCGCGCAGTGTTGTTGGGCAAATAAAACTAATGAAATTCAAAAAAATGTATTTACAATATAACGCAATTTTAAACTACGCGCGTTCAAGCTACGTCCATTGCTGCATACACGTCGCCATCTTGCGGCGGACGCTAAAAGCTGCAAGGTCATTAAATCCAAGCGCCACCGCTAGTTGGGAAAGGTCAAGAATAGAACCGCATGGTGTGACCAAGGCCAGGTCCGTATCTGCAAGGAAAAAGATAATAAATTAAATACAACTGATTGTTAAATTAAAATGGAGCAATACAACAGATTTGTATAGGGGAAACTAAAGGAAACCATGGAGCAAGGAGGAGAAACTAGTGAAGACGACAAAGATAAGGAAAATAAAATTATATATGGAACAAGTACGCAAGTAAAATAAGAAACTAAAGAAGAAACAAGCAAACACAAAAATGGGAGGTGGGATCAAAGTCTCAATGTAAATAAAAGTTGTACATAGTGAAACACAAGTAAGCATAATATATACCCAAGTGTTATTAAGACAAATATATAGATAAAAACACTTAGGAGGTTAAGGAACTGTATATAAATAGACAATACACATAGGATAGCATATAGGAGTTATGAAGAAAAAAGAAGCTACAATAAGTCGTGTTAAGTGAATAGTAGTGAGAATAAACTATGTATGCAAAACAAATAGGTGAAGCAAATGTGAAGATATATATAGTAGAGCACAAGTAAATGGATCAGTTGCATGATTGTCGATATCGAGAAAAGCAGAAAAACTGAGTTGCCATTAAAATTGTGTATTGAGAGTATATACAGGAGGAATATATATGTATACGAGGAAGTATTATAAAGTAAAGTGTTCTCCGGCCTAAATAAGACTGCAACGAAAGATTATCTTAATGATAAGCAAATAATTTAGGTATCGGAAAGTGGAGCGTACGGACTGAAATAGCTATACTGACAGTAAGGATGTTAGCAAAAATTTTGGTACCAGAGAAGCTCAAGGGCAAAGTTCCCAAGTGAAATGTTACATAAGCAAGAAATGTTTATGTAAATCATGAAGAATATAAGAGAAGCATACATAAGTTGAAAAGTGGTTTATATAAAGTGAGAAGAAATATAGAAGAAGATGTTTTAAGAAGAAGCATACATAGTGAATCAATATATAAGCAAAAGTTGTATATGTAAAGGATACATAAGGTGAAATAATGGAGAAATGTTTAAGCAAAACATATTTATACAATGTGTTTAAAAAAGAGCATACATGGTTATATAAATAATAATATAATGTCATATATTTTGTACATAAAGCTAGTCACATATGAAGCATAGATAGATAAGCATAGAGACATAGATAGATTAACTTATCACTGCCTCGTGATAGATAAGGAAATAATGAAATAACTAGTCATGTAATGATAAGCATGAAAATACATAGAATAAAGTGTTCACATAAAGTATGAAAAGTTGCATACCTAAGGTGAAATAAATAAGGGAAAGTTGTTGAGAAGCATACAGAAGTTGAAACAATTGAGGAAATATATAAAGATGTATATATAATATGAGTTTAAAAATAAAGCATACATATACAAGGAAGTAGTGATGCTAATAAATTAAGTATAGATAGAATAAAGTAAAGATTAAGTAAAGAGTAAGGAAGTAGTAAAAGTAATGAATTAATTATAAATAAAGGGAGATAGAATAGAGTGCCTACAGATTAAGTAAATAATAAGGAAACCTAAAATAGAGGAATGTAAAATAAAGAAATTAGTCATAAAAGTATATATATGGGTGTATAGAGAAACAATATAAATATATCAGAAAAAAGAATACAATAATAAGTTATAAAAAACAGCAATTTACCAAGTTACCAGATCCTTGCGAGCTTGGTTCAATCATCTCAGAAGGTGCAGATGTGCATCAGCAGTCCCTCGAGTACCCCGAAAACAGTGGAATAGCTATCCTGGTATACACCCGAAGCATTCAAGTTTTTCAAGAAACCAGACCTAATGAACAGAGAAATGCTTAAGGCAAAATAATAAAAAAGGCTGAGCAAAGGGCAATACAATTGCAAACAATATCTAAATAGTGGAAGGTATATACAGTCGGACGTAATTTGAACAGCAGCAGCGACACTTGATATCTGACAAAAAAAAATAATAATAATAAAATAAAATTAATATTAAGCAATGGAAATTAACCAACACTTATCGAAGCCAGTAGGTCGCAAGGACTCGTAGTGTTCTTATACTATACTTCTGTAAAACATGACATTACAGTAATAAGACCAATAATAATTAAGCTTCACACAATTATTTTCCATATCAAATTTGCAGTAACACAGGTCACCTACAGAGTGGAATGAATAAAATAACATTTCTATTAAACTTTTTTTCCTTAAAATGTAGTACAATGTCAAATAGGTCAAAAATGCTAACCTCACCCCTCTGCTCTTACTAAGTAAGGAACTCTCGATGTTCTACCAATCATTTGCATTACATAACAATCCGCAGTAAATATGTATATAGTTATGGAAAGAAGGGATAGATAAAAAGGCAAAACTAATGTATAAGATAGTAAACCTATGTAACCTAAACTAATGTATAAGATAGTATAATAGTAAAACTTACCAAACCTATCCATAGGATTCTGTTACATACGCTACAAACTAGGAAGTAGAACTATCGGCAGGAGCAACATGGAAATCGTTCCCAGACAAGACAGCTTATGAAGAAACTACCCAAGTCACAGAGGCTTCCACGTCCTTCATATTCAAATGCCTAGAAGATGGAGAAAATTGTAAAAGACTAAAATATACGTAGCAGTAGATACCAAAGTAGATATCTAATAAACAGCTGGAATATATAACATTGATAAATTTATCTTGTCAATATTCAAGCCCCACATGGAGTACGTGGCCAAAAGGGTCATGATCACATCTTTGCTAACCTGAAAACTCAGTCACGCGAAATGTTTCCAAGAAATTCAAACTCATGCATCAAACACCCTTGGATTAGAGTTTTTATAGGCTCTTGCTTTTATTCTCATTTTCAAACAGGCCAAAGATAATGATTATAAGATATAAAACGCTTACCTCTCGTTTCGACGTATCTGCCAATATTCTTATATCAGGCAACTTCCTGGTCACATTGAAAAAACTGCATTTGGCAGAAGCATAAAACCGACCATAAGGTGCAAAAATCGAACACAACTCATCGCCATTGTATCAATTTAACACATTTTAATATAATTTATTTGATCTAGGCGATACACAACGCAACAAACTCCACCGTCATCGAAGAAAGAAATTGCAATCACAGCAATTTTTATCAGTGGTCAGAAAGTTCGACGTCGACGACAATTTGACAGGAACGAAAACGAAGCACTATGACCTGGTCCGAAGCAAAACTTCTGGGCGAATACTCGTTCAAGTAGAGATGGAGCAGACATATCGATACTCAACAAGCGCCATGAAGCAAAGATGGATAATTTCTCAACAGTGTTGAAAGGGCGCTATCTAGCCACCAAGAAATGAGGGACAAGCCAGAAGAATGAAAATATTGTAGCGTAAAGTATAAGATACCTTTTATTTATTAATGTTACATATTAGAATAATTGACAGTACGATATTTCATGGAACTAAAATCTGTAAATTGTGTACAGATAAACATTTTTAAATATAAACATGGTCAGCAAGCATAAATAAGTCGATTAAGAGACTATAAAAAGTCAGCCAATTTTTGTATAAGTCAACAAGTATTACTGAGTCTAATAAACTGCTATAGTTAAAGACATAAATTGCAGCGAGTAAATATTAGTCTCGTAAACAGGACCGCATTTAAGTAATATAATGTTAGATGTGCAAAATAATTTAATAAGATATAATTAATTTTTTTTTTACAATTATGGAATTATCTGCAATATGGGTAATATAGTTAAATTTAATATGGGAAAACAAGCCCATCTGTATACATAAATAAGTCCGATAATTTTCCATGTAATAGATATGGTATATATAGTCGGGTAATATTAAAAACAGGATCGACTTATTTGAATTAAGTAATGTAAATAATTATAGAAATAAGTGCTATAAACTATCTCCCTAGTAACTCTAGAATTAGAGTTGTTTAGCAGCTGGTTCAACTAGCGGGGGATGGACGCATTCCCTGTTAGCTGTAACTATAGCAATTACGCAAACAGGCCAGTTTATAAAAATATGCTTCTTTTTTTATTTTATGTACCAAGCACCAGTGGATGTCCATACTAGTCTCTCCAGCAGGCTCTTACTTATGATACCCTCAAACAGTTTAATGGTATGTCAATGCTAAGACATATAGACTGCAATGGAGGCTAGAGGGTGTTACTAAGGATCAGCCTGGATCCAGAAAGTAACAAGACCACTGGTGGATATTTTTTTATGTTCTATAAATTGTAATATCACATAGGATTATGCGGCAAGTTTTTTCGAATTGAGGCCTTTCTTTTTTGAGCTATAGCGGTCGCATTAATGTTGAGGACCAACATTTTAGAGGGCGGGGGAACATGTAATCTACTAAAATGCATAAGTTACTAAACAGATATCAGCCGGTCGCAAGTTTGAACTTGAACTTGGAGATTGATTTATAAACATTAAAGGCAAACTATAAACAACGCGAGCAATCAACGGGAGCGACTTTCAACCTTAAGCCTGCCATGATCATCACTTTTTTTAGTATAAATACGCTAACGAAACATAAGTTCTTCAGACTTTGGTCTCACCTCCAGCTCCCAAGGATAGCCACTTGACGACTGCCTTCTGGGTTCTATCCGCTCCTAAAGTTAGCCATACGACTGCTTTAGGTTCTATTCCTTTCCTTCCAAACCTGGCACCGGTTAGTCACTTGACGACTGCTAGGACCAGGGGTTTCACAACCTCCATAGTAAAGTCTTGACAAGAAGTTTGTGAGAGTGTTGAGAAAGACAAGTGTCTAAATAGTCAGTTAAAAAGTTTAGTGAAATCTCTTAGTGTTCTTAAATAAAACCAAACTCTTAAGAAAAACTATAAATTATAAGACAGTAAACAAAGACCTATAAACAGTACCTCAAATCGAGAAAACATGCGCACCGTAGTAATCGGGTATAATAGAATCTCAGTTTTTCTGACCAATAATTATTGTTAAAGTTTTATCGTTAATACATTGTTATTGTTATAAACTAAACGTGCTTACTTTATCATATCTTCTTACCCCACGTAACGCGGTCCCGGTCTACCTCAGTTACCCCCCGGCACGCTAAACAAGGCGTGTCCTCGCGAGTAGAACATCCAGTGGTAGATTAAAGGAAGCATTGAGACCCCGTCATTGTACTAATCGCGACGCGGCTCTTCTCTTAGAAGTTATCCTTTAAAGATATGCGCTACCCCCTAAGCTACTCGTGACACGTGGTGGAAGCTACTCGTGACAATATTAATGACATTAAATACCTAAAAACAATGGTAAAATTTCTCTCTTTGCTGACGACACAAGCATAACTTGGAGTGATTTTAATACTTTCTCCCTACACTCTAATATCTCCAGCGATCTCGTCACAATCAAAACTTGGTCTGACTCAAATTATCTGAGTTTCAATGTTGATAAAACGGTAGCCTTATCTTATAAAACAACCTTACAACAACCTGTGCTACTTCACAACAGCAATATTAAATACGTTGGATCGGCTAAATTCCTAGGTTTGAATATTAGTGCCAACCTTAAGTGGTCCGCACATATTGATTCTTTAACAAGAAAACTTTCTTCTGCCTGCTTCGCAATTCGATCGGTTTCGAAGGAACTAAATCTGTCTAGTGCCAGGCTTACTTACTTCTCTTTGTTTGAATCTCATCTTCGCTACGGCCTTCCTTTTTGGGGCTGCTGTAACACCGAGCAATTTCGTACCATTTTCAAACTTCAAAAGAGAGCCATTCGTTATTTATTTGGTTTATTGGGTGAGCTCATTGCGAATACTACTTAAAAATTCTATTCTTTATGATTCCAAGAAGTTATACAATACACTCCCGCTACATATTAAATCCATCCCTACATTTGCTAAATTTCGTGAAAAAACGAAGGCTTACCTACTAGAAAGACCTTATTATTTTATAAATGAGTTTTGCGTGGATTAGATTTAATTTTTTTCTCCATTAATTTCAACTAATCGTTAATCGTTATTAAATTTTTCTCTTGGGCATCATGTGCGGCGGTGAAGAATTTTTATAATTTATATATATTATAATAGGTATAGGATTATCTTTTTGGACGAATGAGTGATTTTTCGGATATACAGGAATTACACAAAATTAAATACCAAGATATCAATTTTAGTCATGTTTTGTTTACTTTGTTCGGTATTTCTGCAGCCTATGCACATTGTCCGAGTCAAGTTCACCGACATGACCTTCCTTATTTTTCCCAACAGCACGCTTCGCTATAATGTATGTTTCATATTTTGATAACACTGAGTTTCTTTACCCTATGTTTTGTGTACTTCCTGTGGATCTAGTTCAACTGCTTATGATGTTCTTTAATATAGCTTTTTGTTAAATCGTGACCAATTTCAATTTGAAAATTGCTTGTTCTATTTTTATCGTATATATTATTGTATATATTAAGTTTTGTTTTGTATTTGCTCTACTATGGTTAGTTTATTTATTTTAATTCGCTTTGTCCATCAAATTTATTTGAATTTTTCTGTGCCAATAAAGCATACTTGACTTTGACTTTTATCCACAACAACAAAGAAAATCTCCTTTAAATTTTTGACATGGATCGTTTAATGGCTCATCCTGAGCTTCATACAAGAATTGACGGTTTATTTTTCTTGGATGGGCTCTAGTTTTTAGACATAACTTGGCCTTGATTTCTAGTTCTTGGGCTAACTCGGCTGCATCGACTAATACTTCCTGGAAGAATTTATCAGTTTTTCAACCTTCAAAGTGGCTGCCAGGTAATTCTAAGGATTTATTAGACTGAACGATATTTAAATTAGGACTCTGCAGAAGCTTGCTAACCAAGTTGATCTTATCGTACCAAAAACCAACGCACAGCAAAGTATCAATCCTTTAAAATTTTTTGCTAAGCTATCTGCCACATTTTTCAGTTGGATCGCAAGTCAAATTTTCAGAAATTTCTGCTAAAGAGTCATAGATATCCCTAATTTGATATTCTACAGCTTTAGCGGATTCTACACAGCTTTCCCAGCGAGTATCGCTAAGCGGTTTTAGAGTTAGAAATTTTATTTTTTATTTTGAGTAAAGCCCATCTGTTTGTGGAAGCGGAAAAAATACACAAATGGCTTGTACAAGAGGAAAATAATTTACACTTATAAATATGACAGCGTCATTAATAACCAGATTTACGGAATAAGCTGCGCACGGTACGAACACTGCTCTGCTATTTATAACAGGTATTCTCGTTTGAACACCAATATTTTTATCCCGCTTATTAGCTCCGTGAATATTTGTAATTTCCAAACCCATAATATCATTAATTTTTGACAGCAGGACGTCTGTAAGACCCTGACCATTTGTATCAATTACGGGGAAATATTCTATGAAACCCTCTTTCATGACTGGATCAAACTGAGAAAGCAGATCAACTGTTAAAAAAATATCTATTATTTTTAACGAATAACTTTTCGAAAGATCCACGAAAAGCAAGCTTTTAGCCTGCCAGAAAAGGAAAAATGGATATTATTATTTTAAAAATATTTTCCAATGTTCTTTACTAAATTTATAACTTTCTGGTTTTTTATGTTCTGAGAAAATGCTCCCTTACGCACCCCCAGTAGAGTCGGACTGTCATACCCACTAAAAACCCACTGGAACTCATCTATGATCTGTCCTGTGTTTTAACTCCTAGGGTCTACACTGCAGGCCGGAGAGAAGAACTTCCGGGATTTGCTCCTATGTAGTTCTGGCAGAGAGAAAAAAAACTTAAGAGGAGAGGAGGCAGCATGTCAATCGATTTTGTATGCGCATACAAAGGGTATAATTGGCAAAATCAGAACACCATCAGCCGATTTCCGGGGATCAGCAGTCATTGTGATTAGCTTATAGCTATTTATGTAACTAGCTAGTTACAGTGGCGGATCTAGGGACGCGTGGACCTCAGGGCAAAAGATATTTATGGGCCCCTACCCCTTGTATATTTTCAAACTAAGTTAAGGCATCGTGGGGCCCTTCTGAACCTTGGGCCCCAGGGCGGCGCACCGAACTGCCCGCTGATATGTCCGCCACTGGCTAGTTACAGTTATTCTCACTAATACTACAGTTAAAAGGAATTTGAATTAGTTTACTTAATAAGTTAGGCACAATTGAAAGTAAAAAGTCATTGTACTTATTAGCAATATGTTCAGGCTCTCCTTCCACCTTTATGTCAAAGTTCGTGTCTTTTTCAGCTATTTCTTTGTAGATAGTCCACATGCATTTTGATTTATTGTCCGAGTTCTTAATCCTATTTTCATAACGAGTTTTACTAGCCTTAATCAATAAACTATCATATGTATTTTTTTCTTTGTTATACATTTCTTTATATGAGCGGTCATGTCTGGAAAAAGTTAATAAAATGTCTAATCTACGCTTACACTCTATAACCTTTACATCTTTGTACAATTTAGGCTTTTGGTTTTTATTGACTGAAGCTCTGATTAAATAAATTCCTAAAAATATTCATAAATGTATTCCATTGTGCATTTACATTACCTTTTTCCATACTATATACCTCTGAACAGTTTTGGTCATGTAAGCTACACAGAAAGTTACCTTTGTCTTCGCCTGAAAACATGCGTTTGTAATTTAAATACCTTTCTTCTGTGTACTTTAAAAACCACTTCCTGTGCCGTATGATCTGAAATATAGTTTTCAAACACCATGTGCTCTTATAAATTCTGAATTTGTAAATATGTTATCTATGCAACTGGCAGAGGTATCTGTAATTCTGGTATTTTCATTTATGGTAGGCACACGTTTTAAAGAGCTCATTAGAGACAATAAGTTGGCCTTCCCTTCATTGTCTATTAGCATTTCAATATTAAAATCTCCCGACACAAATACCAGCCCATTTTTCTCAAATACAATAATTGCTCAAGTTGAGCCATAAATACCTTCATATCCCCCGCAGGAGACCTATATATAGATACAATAATTATTTGCACGTTTTCAAAAATACACTCCATGACTGCACATTCAAACGCACCATTTATTCATAGATTATTTAATTTCAGTCGGGGTTTACACTTCACACACACCATGTCTTCTTTCTTCTCTGCAGAACTTCGATGTTAGATTGAAATTATTTCATCGTAAATTTCGTAATTGGTCTTCAGACTTCCAATGTTCTGTAATGCATAATATTTCACAGCTTTTGTGTTCATTTAGCATGTCATTGATTCCGTCGACGGCGTTCCCCATGGATTGTAAATTCTGATGATGTGTAAATATTGTTCTCCTCTAATTCATTTTATGTAAAAAAATGATCCAACTGATCATGGGTGTAATTTATACTACTTTGATATTGTCTCAATCTTCTTTGGTGTATAGGACACTGCACATCTCTTGCTGAGTGTCGGCTCGCTTCTGGCTTCAGCTTCAATTTAGAACAATTTGGACATAGCAGAGCCTTGCTGTTGCAGTCTTTGCCGTGATGTTCGTCACCACATTTATGACAGCATTGTTTTTTTCTACAGTGTTTGGCAACATGTCCAAATCCAGAACAATTTAAATAAAGTGCCAAATTAAAATGTTCCTTAACATAAACTTTCATCAAATCAGTAGATCTTATAGTTGTTACTTTCTAAAACAGATTCGGGACTGTATTTATAGTAACTTACCTTTTAAGTCTGCAGCAGCAACAGCTTCTCTGCTAGTTCCTGATAGATTATCTTCGCAACTGCATCGTGCTTGACTTTATATTCTGTTGCTGTTTGGCATCCTCCTGCAATATGCTGGATGGTCTTAGTGGTTTGACAGTCGTATCGACATCGATCATCCGCCACCGAAGCATCTCCAACTATGTACTTGAGATAGTTTCTGGTGGGAATCACTTGATCTTGAATAGCCAGCAGAAAGCCCTCGATTTCGGGGAACATTTGTCCTGAAACTATATAACCAATAGTTCGAAGCTGTATGGTCGACGTGGTTCTGGGTAGCCTCATTTGCATGCCTACCATGTAAGGGCTTTCCTTCCACATTCGTATGTTCTCAAGGTCGGTATGATGGCGGTCTTGAACCTGGTGCTCTTTTAAAAGCAGTGGTGTAGAGTCATCTGCGTTACAAACTGCCCCATAAACTTCTGAGGAATTCGCTTTCCTGTGAAAATAATTGCGCAAATTACTTATTTTGCGATCCAATTGTTTACGTAGGTTTGCTAGATCTCTTCCACCTAAATGTCTTGGCAAGGTTGTCCGTCCCACTGCGCTCCTCGGATGGTGTATGTGTGCTCTTATAAGTAAGGTTCTTGTTTTCCGCTTGAGATTTTCAATGTCAGTGCCGGTTCATGCTACGAATCCAAACGAGTATCGATCAGGAACTGAGACGGCATAAGTATTGATTGCAGAGATTTTTGCTGTTAAGTTATTATTATTATTATTATTATTAATATTATTATTATTATTATTATTATTATTA
>MU185438.1:0-70895 GCA_016904865.1 Pissodes strobi | reverse complement strand
ATTATTATTATTATTATTATTATTATTATTATTATTATTATTATTAAATATATAAGTGCTGCAGCAAACAACTAATCATCCATTTTGAAATTACTATGAAATATGAAAGTCTTGAAAAGAAAAACTTCTAATTTTAGAAAGCGCACTGAGTTGTCGCTAAAACATAGACCATATCTAGCGACTAATCGACACGATTAAATCGATTTGCTTAAATATTGAGACCGTACCTTAAGGTTTATAATCGCTTGCGCTGACTGCTCGCGTTGTTTATAATTTGTCTTTAATGTATTCATAATATTTTCCAAGTTCAAGTTCAAACTTAGGACAGGATGATATGTACTTAGTAGTTTATGCATTTTAGTAGTTCACAATATATATAAAAAAATAAATGAGGAAGCTTAAAACGACACTTTAATAGACCCATCGTTTTGGCGTTAAATTCGTCCACAACTTGAGAAAAAAATTATCAAAATCGATGCAAAATGAAAGTTAATAAATATTTAAGATTGACTTTTAACCGGCTTTTTTCGTCTTGGAGTTACTTAAACTGTGAACAATCCAGTCAAAAAATCATACATATCCTCTCCAATTCTCTATGCGTCACAAGGATAAATACAACAATCACGTCATAGACCATCAGATAGTGACAGATTTAGGTGCCCCATTTTCGCATACAAGCCTCGAATAGGGTTGAAAAGTGCATCGATGTTGACTAAAATGGAGGGAAAATTACAAGTGGCTCCTGGGGATAACATATGGAAAATTCGATTTTCCAGAACAGAAATAAAAGGAGTCTGTTGCCCATATTTTCACGCAAGCCGTGTTCACTAGATTATTAATTAATAAAACCTGGCCTCGAAATACCAAAGGCTTGAGTGTTGCTGGTGGTTGAATGGTTAAAATAAGGGCGTAATCATGTAAGAAAAAATCGAGATTTTGACACACAAGCCCATCGAAAGTATGAAAACTTACATCATCACTAGACCGAAAAACATATTGGCTTGAGTGGCACTAATGGATAAGTAGATTTTGGGGTCGGAAAATTAAACAGAAATTATTTAAAATTTTTCAGTTATTTTTTCATGCAAGCCTTTGAAAGTATAGAATGTTATTGATGTGTTAGACATTACAATAAAATTGGCATGACTATCGGATGTGGCCAGAACGAAGGCTTGCATCGAAAAGTTTCAGGAAAATTGTATGGAAATTGTCTCCATTTTCTCCCGCAAGCTGTTTGGCATATACTTAGAAAACGTGATTCTAAGACTAAGTAACAAAAGGCTTGAGTGTGGGAAATGGTCACCAAATTATTTATACATAATTTATTTAACAAAGAGCTGACAAAAATAATCTAGAAATTTCCACCATTTTACCACATTAGCCCTTTGGCATATGCTTAGAAAAAGTAATTATAAGACTATATAACATAAGACTTGAGTGTCGGACGTGGCCATCATACTAATTATATATTTTGATCAACGTATTCTCTTCATCCACTAGGTATACCGAAAATTTCGGTATATTTCGTAATCTTTTACTAGGAAAATCCTGTCATTTTTATTAATGTTCTTCTTTATCATGGCAAAATCCCTGTCAGATGGCATGTACGAAAGTCTCCTTATGGAAAAATACTGCTTCACACTTTAAAATCGTCCGAGGTCTGCAAGGCCTAAGCACATTCTGATAACTAAATGGTTCTTATTCTGGCCACCGCATCCGTCAGAAAAAATGGGGAAATGTTCAAGGTTTTTGGTGGAATTTCCCTGTTTATAAAATCCATAATAAAGGACCAAAGCTCATTTGGTCCTTTTTTGTCCATACCTTCGTGGTATATGTAAAACATGGTTTTTCCAGCTGACATGTGTCACAAGGATGACAAGATTTTCCATGTAGTCAACGCAAATAATTGCTCCTACCATGGCATCTGTTTGACATAACCTTTGAATCGACTTCATCTTGGTATAGAATTTTTTGGTTTTTCTTTGGTGGATAATTTTTTCCGCCACAGCTACACGTTTAGCATACGTCGTTTAGGACCTTAGACTTAATTTTATTTGAAAGTTCCTCACAGATGCAGCAGGTATCAACCTGTGGTCTACCGAAAGACCAGCTACAACGCTTCTTGAAAATCTTGCGGTAAAAGCTGTACTTTATAGATGATTCGAGATTTTTCGTGAGAAATAATTCAAGCCTCTTCTTAATATCCAATTTTTCACTAAGGTAGTGATAGTCACGACTATCATAATGTGAGTTTTTACGGGAAATGAACGAATATATTCCTCGACTTGCCTGACCTCCCTTTCAGGTTTTGCATTCCCTGGGGTATTTTTTTTCTTCTGTCAATGTCCCAATGACAATAAGCTAGCCAAGCGCCGCACAGGGTCTACAGTGATCACATGGATACTAACAAAAGTCGTTTTACACGCATTATACTTCCCAAACTAGAGGACACATAGTATTTATATTATTTGCTTTTGGTCTTTGCACTATTTCCATCTACTCTAGGTCGTTTACGTGAAATTTCCGACCACTCAATAAAGCCTACAAATATGTATCTTGTTTATTTTTGGTCTCTAAAGCATAAAATGTATCAAATATCTCTTGCCGACCACCCTCGGGAATTTTCAGAAAACTACGTGCCCTACACCTAAAAGTGAAAAACGTACTTAAGTGATACTTTGATCAACAAAAACAAAATAATTTTGCCAGCATGGTTCACCCATTGTCAGTTCATTTACCTTGACGCCTCTGTAATTCAAATATTCCTTGCCCTTCACTCGTTCACATTTAATCACTTAATTTTTATAAATAACTTGTTATAGTCCCTTCTTGCGTTTTTAGGAAAAAAGGTCCATTTATAAACTCGTAGAGTTCGTAATGTTGAGGTTGGAAAGTTCACAGTTGGCGAGGTTCGGAGTTCGGAGTTCACAGTTCATTTTATGGCATTTATAAACATCATCAAAAAGTTGGGAAAGTTCATATTTGATTGGTTTAAATTCGTAACCAATAGAATTTTTGACATTTTTCATAACAATTCAATCATAACCCCATAAAAAACCATGTTTACTCTTCTGTTGACTAGTATCTAGTTCATAGTTTTTATTTTCAAAATGCTGTTAACACATCTTTATGCTTCGTTTGCAGCCACTTTCTTTTTATATGCTGCCTATAAAATGAAAAATAGATGGCATAAACGTCGCTTTAAAATAAGGCCTATAAATAGAAAGAGAAGAGAAGCAAGTGGTTATAGCTATTATAAAAAAATGAAGGCTTAGGACGCACCTGAATTTTTTAAATACACCAGGATTACGATTCCGATATTTGAAAAACTATTAAGTAAAGTAAAGCCGAGAATTAGTAGGCAACAACGAAAAGATGGAATATCTGCTGAAAGGTTGGTGATAACTCTGCAGTAAATATACCCTTGTTTTAATTTATATTCATATTGCTTTCCTCTGTGGAAGTATTTTTGCCCAAATATTAGGTTGAACTGGCAGCCAAGCCAAATGTATTTTCATTCTTGACTTCATTTTACTTTTTAGGTACTTGTCACAAGGGGTAAATATAAAAGTTTTGGTATGGAATTTTCAAATAGGGCACACCACTGTCCATAAAATTATACATGAAAGTTGTCGAACCATATGGGATGTTCTTAGTGAAAAGTATTTGAAATGCCCATCAAGTGAACAGGAATGGCTGGAAATAGCTAATGGTTTTGAACGAAGGTGGAAGTTTGGATGGAAAACATAAATATACAAGCACCTGCCAATAGCTGCTCACTGTATTTTAACTATAAGAAGAACTTCAGTATAGTCCTTTTGGCAGCATGCGATTGTATGTACAGATTTACATTTGTGGATATCGGAGCATACGGTTTCCAAAGTGATGGGGGCATATTTCGAAATAGTATTTTTGGTCAACAAATGGATGAGGCAAAGTTAAATATTCCAGCAGAAAACTCATTGGAAAGTACAAATGTTAAATTGCCATATTTTTTGTGGCAGATGAAGCTTTTCCTCTAAAGAAAAACATAATGAGACCATATGCAGGTAGAAATCTGACTTATACCCAACGAATATTTAATTATCGTTTATCCAGAGCACGCCAAATGATAGAGAATTCATTTGGGATCTTGGTTGCCAGATGGCGTTGATCACATTGTGAATTCTGTAACAGTTCTTCACAACTACTGCCTAATCGAATTGGGTACCAAAAGTGCAGAAAATAATATATACTGTCCTGCAGGATATGCTGACTCAGGAGATAAACAGAATGGTGGATAGAGACAAGATCAAACTCTGTTAAATCCAGTTGGGAGAATCAGTGCCAATTATGCTCGAGTATTGCATTACAAATTAAGAGATGCTTTGGCGGACTATTTTACTTCCCATAGAGGCCAGGTTCCCTGGCAGGATGATATGATTAACAGAGGACGAATTTTTCAGTAGTTAATATAACCTGTGTTAAAACCTGTATTGAAAAACAAATTATTTTCGAAAACCCAATTTCATGTCATTGTTTATTTTGAAATGAACTGAAATAAATAAAAAAAAATTTCTAAATGAGTAATTTTATTTCATAACAAAAGTCTACAGAGAAATACTACTTCGGCAATAGAAAAATGAAAACCCGAAAAGCAAAATAAAACAAATCGTGTTTGAAGATCAACTTAAAGAAAAAAAAAACTAAATGACACATAAGAAATTTCATTTAATTGTGTAAAACTTGAAGTAATTCTGCTCTCTTTTGTTTAGCTTCCTCGGGGTTTAAAGCTTCCAATTCTGTAAAAATGTATTCAACCAATGTTCGGTTTGGGTTTTGTTTCGTTTCTTTTAGATGCTTGAATGATGATGAAATTTCTTTAGCCATTGTCATAAATTCATTTAGAATAGTTTCCTTTTTAGAACAGCCAAAAATAAATCGAAAAGTTCGCTAATTTATGATAATGTTTGAATAAACTAAATACATCTGTGTATATCTAGGATTTCAGTTTTTAATGTTAGCATTATTTACAGATACAGGGCTTTCTCGAACATTTAAATCCCTACCTAGAGAGAAAGAGATATTGAAAAACTTTACATACAAGATTGTAAATGAACAATCGCAAAGTTGTCAAAAAATATCAACTATATATAGTTCATTTATCAATATAATATATTGAGAAAAGTCACAAAAACTGTGTCATAAGATCAATGCATTAAACCGATATATTATTTCATATTCTCTTTCTAACACATTAATGTTATGGCTTGGCGTTTCTCAGTCAGTTGCAAAGATAGAGGTATCGAACCTGGCATAGGTATTCGGAATCAGTCACGAAACTATAAAACGTTTTTAAAATGTTAACACTGACCTCTTTTTGATTTTGGAGTTTTTCCCTCCGTGGTCTCCTCGCCTGTTGTACTTGTAGCTACTGCAACTGTTTCCTTGGGCCCCTGAACAACTAATTCTTCGTTCGATGATCTGCTGCTGGGTTTGGTCGTTGTCGGGGATAAAATTGTCGATGGGTTCGTGTATGGTACTTATAAAGACAATGGTAATAATAAACAAACACCAAACAAAGAACAAACTGAACCAAGAATTTCTTTGTGACAGCAAACAGCTGACCGGTTAAAAATGGGGAGGTGTCACTAAATGTCAAATCGGCTATTGACAATTGACAGCGACCACGTGCTAGTACACTGATTTTTCATTGGTTGGAACGAACTTTCCGAACTCCGAACATAAAATTTGGTTATCTCTGAACTTATCCTGAAAATTAGCGAACTTTTCGTCAACTGAGTTTATAAATTGAACTAAATGATTTCATTAGTTCATCTTGAACTGAAATTTCAACTCCCAACTGAATCTCAACATTGCGAACTTTTCGAGTTTATAAATCCAGTGTAATTTCCACAGGAAGATTTTCCTCGGATGACGACATAAACATAAACATTGTTATTCGTCACGTCGGTCGGCGTCGGCGATAGGAGAAACGCCACATGTCCGGGACTTGTGGAGTTTCTCAAATAAATATGTATTTTAAAGTAGCGCTGAAAGCGTTAAATGGATTGGACATGTGGGATTCCTCTTTAAAAGATGCGTCTATTATAGAAGAACATGTTAAGCAAAAAAAGTCGAAATGTAAAATGTATGGATATGTGGGATTTCTCAAATAAGTGATTCAAATAATATTACATATTCAAGCTTATTAAAGTTATAATATTAGAGAAACTTAAAATATTATAAGAATAATAACCGAATAATAATACGATTAATAACCAATAATAATAACAACGCAGGGTTGTTATAATTTACGCAGGGTAAATAAATGTTTCTATATTTTTGTCAGCTCTTTTATGAATAAATAATATGCTCCATGTGGGACTTTCAAGCCTTTTGTTATAAATAGTCTTAGAATCACTTTTTCTACGTATATGCCAAAGGGCTTGTGTGGGAAAGTGATGGAAATTTCTAGATTTTTTTGTCAGCTCTTTGTTAAATAAATTATGTATAATTAATTTGACAACCATGCCCGACACTCAAGCCTTTTGTTATTTAGTCTAAGAATAACTTTTTCTAAGCATATGCCAAATAGCCTGCGCGAGAAAATGATGTCAACTTCCATATAATTTTCCTGCAACTTTTTTAATTTCTGAAAATTTGAAGGCCACGCTTTACATTCAAGCCATTATTTTTAACGGATTCTTATAATTCATAAGTTTTATTGCAAATAATTTCGTTGATGGGAAAATAAATTAAAAATCGAAAATAATTTCCGTAAAATTTTCCGACCCCAAAATCTACTTATCCATTCGGTGCCCAATATATTTTTCGGGCTAGTGATGATATACGTTGTCACACTTTCGAGGGGCTTGTGTGGAAAAATGTGTCAAAATTTCGATTTTTCCTTACAAGATTACGCCCTTATTTCAACCCTTCAGCCATCTGCGACACTCAAGCCTTTGGTATTCCGAAGCCAGGTTCTATGAATTAATAATTTAGTGAACACGGCTTGCGTGAAAATTTGGGCAACAGACTCCTTTTATTTCTGTTCTGGAAAATATAATTTTCCATATATTATCCCCAGGGGCCACTCGTAAATTTCCCTCCATTTTACTCAACATCGATGTACTTTTCAACCCTATTGGAGGCATGTATGCGAAAATGGGGCACCTAAATCTGTCACTATCTGACGGTCTATCAGTGGCTTCTCGCTAAATTTTAAATGACAATTTTGACATTTCGGATCGTTTGACGGAATATCCTGCTTTGGCGAAGCATTGAAGTTATAACGTATTTTAGGAACTATTGTTCAAAAACAATAGCTTCCCGAAAATTCAGTGCGGCTAAAACCGGCATAATCTGGTAATTTTCCTTTTTTTCATAGATAAGATTTATTTCTGAACACCTTGTTCAGGGAGTATAATCACCAAGAAGTTATGTTAAATGTACCACCATTGTGCATGGTATATAACTTTTTGCTGATTTGGTTTGTCGAATTTGTTTAATGCGGTCACCCTGTAATATTCGCAACCTGTTTTGGCTTAAATAAACACTGCCTTGTGCATATTTAATTTTTTTTTTTAATTCAAAAGCCTCAATAATAATTTAACGATCACGCCGCAATATTGCTGCCACGTTATTTAATATCTGTAGAATATGCATAGTCATGTTTATACTCCGAGACCAACTAAATCCAAATAAAAATTAAGTCATCCTGTATAAACAAAAAAAAACTTGTAAAACCAATAAAATAACATCTTCGACAACCTACAATAATCTATATTCACGGCCGCCGCCTACGTCATCGCTGTACGGCAATCGATAGGCAACTGTTCTATAGCACGCGCAAAACAGTTGAACTCCAAAATGGCAGCCAGCCTCGATAGTCTGGAGTATTATATCACGTTCCCTAATCCAAACTTCAACTATAACCAACACAATGGAGATTCCGATTTTGTTTTCGTCGTCAACGAAAAGAAGTTGCCTGTTATTCTGTTATTTGGATGGGCGGGGTGCAAGGATAAATACTTGGCCAAGTATTCCCAAATATACGAGGAGAAGGGGTAAGTTTTTATAGAATTTTCCTGTTTCTATAGATAACAAGGAATTTTTGGTTTAGTAACAATTGACAACATTTGTAAATTGAGATAGCGATGTATATTGAGTTCACTTAAAAAAAGTAACATTATTTTAACAATAGCGGAAATTGTGGCATGTGTATAGGAAGTGCCGGTCGGATCAATCAACCCCTGCCATCAGCTGATGGCAGGGCTAGAAAATTTTTATTGAGCTTTTAATAAATATATATAGTGATTATTGTAACGCAAATGAAGGAGAACGACTTAATTTTTGTCGGTAATGATGTGAATCTAGCTTTAATAACTCTGGAAAGATAGGTATATTTTACACATTATCATTATTACTTTTGTCGTATGTTACCAGACCTGTTTGACCGGGAAACTGGTATGTATATAAATAGCTTATTAAGCGCATTCAAAGGGATATACCAAAGTACTTCAACCTCAACTTTACAAATAATGTATAGAAACAGTTTTAGGTGCATTTTATACTGACAAAATTGCATTACAACCCTTTGTCATCAATTAGTTTTTTTTTTGCCGAAAATGAACTAATTTTATTCACAATGTCATACGCGCGCGGTTTTAAAAGCTTTTTGCATTTGCTGAATTTTATTGTTTGTTTGAACTGGAAACTTTTTTAGGCGCCTTCAACCCACTTTTTCATGGGTAGTGAATGAAACTGAGCCATCATGTATGCGCGACTACCAGACACCCGACGATCATTTGTTTTTGTCGATACGATTTTCCGTTTCCGAGTTATTACGTCATATGAGCGATTTTTCAATATTTTGCCTTGATAGGTACGGGGTCATTCCTTATATCTAGGCTGCGTCTAGCGCGGTTATTATACGAAGTGGAAAAAAACTTTAAATACAAACGTTGCAGGGATCATCCTAAATCGCCAGAAAATTTTCTAATATATATAATACAGGGATGTCACAAAGTACATAAAACATAAACATAAACATTTAAATCTTTAATGAAACACCCTGTATATTAAAACAAAAATTAATACATTTAGTTTGGCCGATTTGAAATATTTGCATTTTAAAAATGTGATTTTGTTCACTTAAATCTCTAAGCTAGAATTAACATTATTATTACTTTAATATTATAACATACTTATTATTATTGTGCTTATTTATTTTCAATAATTAAAAGCGAACCGCAAAATTAAAAATATTTTTTTCTTATAAGATAATTTATGAAAATTCACAAGTGTTGCATGTGACCACCGCTATTTTCGATAATTTTTAAAATGTAAAATAATAACACATTATATATTTTTTTGAATTCAGAAAAAAAGATCTATTTATTTTTCTCTTAATATACCATTTAAGATTAACCATATTTGTGTTTTTTATCAAGATTGCGTTGCGATATTATACTTTAGAACATTTTCTGGCGATTTAGGATGACCCCTATAACTTTTGTATTTAATGTTTTTTCCATCTCGTATAATAACCGTGCTAGATGCTGTCTAAATATAAGGAATGTCCCTGTACAGGGTGGCTCGAATTCGTGTCTATGTATGGGGAACTCGAAAACCGTAAGAGATACAGTGTCGATTAAATTAAGGCAAAATTGCGCATTTAGGTGCCTAACAATATGCCGTTTAGAAAGTTTTAAAATTCCGAGTATTTCCGGTGATATTCGGAAAAAACCGAAATATCCAATGATGTTATCCAGTTTGAAATCCGACGTTTCGTCTTCAAGGTATCATCATCAACTTTCTTTTTTAAATACGAACTTTTATTTTTTTATGGTTTTTCAGATGGTATTGGCGCTATTAATATGAGTATGTGTTTTATTTTTTTTAATTTCTTTTATTTAATATTTATGATTATTTTTTTTTAATTTATATATTTTGCTTTGGCGTAATTTTAAATAATATAAGGTAGGTACTTTTGAAATTTTTATATTCTTTAAAAACATTTTATTTCGGTTTTTGTATTAAGTGGAAAATTGGAGCCTGTATTAAAAATAAAAAATAGTAAAATTATTTTTTACGAGAATATGGCCATGAACTATTACTCAAACAAGTTGCTTAGTGCAAAGATGAAATATTTTCAACTATAAACCAATACATTTTTTTTTAAATAGAGAACATACAATTTATATTCATACTGCGTGATACTATAGGTACTTTGATGGGAAAATACACCTATTGGAATTTTGCATATAAATAATAAAAAAAAAATAATTCATAGGCAAAACTTCAATAGGTGTGTTTTTCCATCAAAGTACCTATAGTATCACGTAGTATGATTATAAATTGTTCATGTTCTCTATTAAATAAATTTTTAAATTGGTTAAAAGTTGAAAATATTTTATCTTTGCACTAAGCAACTTGTTTGAGTAATAGTTCATGGCCATATTCTGGTAAAAAATAATTTAACTATTTTTTATTTTTAATACGGGCTCCAATTTTCCACTTAATAACAAAAAAGCGAAATAAAATATTTTTATAGAATAAAAAAATTTCAAAAGAACCTAACTTAAATTATTTAAAATTGCTCCAAAGCAGAATATTTAATTTAAAAAGAAGATAAAATTAAAAAGAAAATTAAAAAATAAAAACGTGCTCATATTAAAAACGCCAATACCATCAGAAAAACGATAAAAAAATTTAAGTTCGTATTTAAAAAAAGAAAGTTGATGATGATCCCTGGCAATGCAACAGTGTATTCAATTTGAGATACGTTTTGAAATAAGCCCAGGAAAAAAATAAAACGAATTTTCTAAATTTCGGGTTTTTCGGATATCTCCGGAAATACTCGGAATTTTGAAACTTTCTAAACGGCATATTGTTAGGCATCTAAATGCGCAATTTTGCCTTAATTTGACCGACACTGTATCTCTTACGATTTTTGAGTTCCCCGCACATAGACACGAAAACGAACCACCTTGTATAGGGTGGCTTGAATTCGAGTCTATGTATGAGGATCTCGGCAACCGTAAATTGCGCACTTAGGTGCCTAACAATATGCCGTTTAGAAAGTTTATAGATTCCGGGTATCTCCGGAGATATACGGAAAAACCGAAATTTAAAAAAATTGCTTTATTTTTTTTCCTGGGCTTATTTAAAAACTGATTTTAAATTGAATTGCCACTTTTTTCGCTTTATCCAATGGTGGTATGGAGTTTGGAATCCGACGTTTCGTCTTCAAGGGGTCATCATCAACTTTCTTTTATTAAACATGAACTTTTTTTATCGTTTCTCGGATGGATATTGGCTTATTAATATGAATATGTATTTTTTTTTTTCGTTTTTTTAACTTTTTTTATTCTTTTTTAAATTGTTTATTTTGCTTTAGCGTAATTTTAAATAGTTTAGGTTAAGTAAATTTTATTAAAAGTTTATTTAAAAAGTTGATGACCCCTTCAAGACAAAACGCCAGATTCCTAACCCCTCATCAACTTGTTCTTTAAAATACGAAATTTAATTAAAGTTAGTTAACATAAACTATTCAAAATTATGCCAGGGCAAAATAAATAATTAAAAAAAGAATAAAATAATTTAAGTAAATTAAAAATTTATTAATGACGCCAATATCATCTGAAAAGCGATTAAATAAAATTAAAGTTCGTATTTAAAAAAAAATTAAGTTGATGATAACCCCGTGAAGGGAAACGTCGGATTCCAAACCCCTCATCAAATTTCTTTTTTTTAAACATGAAATTCAATTAAATTTAATTGACTTAAACTAAGTATTCAAAATTACGCCAAAGCAAAATTAATAATTAAAAAAAAATTTAAAAATTAAAAATACTCTAAAAAATATAACGCTAATATCGTCTGAACAACTATGAAAAAAATTAAAGTTTGTTTGTATGGAAGACAAACTGTCGGATTCCAAACTGGATACCACTATTGGATAGAGCGGAAAAAGTGACAATGCAAAAGTGCAAAAACGATTCTTCAAAATTTGTTTTTTTCCTGATATCTTCGGAAATACAAGGAATTTTAAAACTTGACCGAGACTGTATCTCTTACGGGTTTCAAGATCCCCATATATAGACTCGAATTCGAGCCACCCTGTACAGGGTGTTCCAACAGGACTGAACAGGGGCTTATTTTTGACATTTCCTGTATTCTTAACACAAACCAAAATAGCCAATCGATGTATTTTTTTCTGCTAAATTCAAAAATTAAACCAAAAAAACATTGAACCAAGAACAGAAGACTAGGGCATGGATGAACTGTTTTTAAATGGAACACCCTGTATATTACTACATTTTTGGATTACCCAGAGAAATCTAAAGACATTTCGTGTCAACATCCTATACCTATCTCTAGCTGTTTACGAATTATTGACAGTTCAAAGTTCGGCATTTTGACACTTTGACAGGCTTTAATATCTAAACTGCACAAGATCAAAGAAAACGGTTTGCACATTCCTATCTCAAATTTTCTTAAATTAAAGATAGTAGAATGTATTGCCATTTTAGATCCGAGATAAATTCTATTCTTTTTCGTTAAACACTTTTTGCTCTATCTCTTAAAGGAAAATGGTGGGGGGTGTTCGAACATTTTCAGAAATAAATGTCAATAACTTCAAAATGGCAAAACGGATCTTAATAAGCTTGAAGTCGTTAAAAACAGTTGCCTTGAGTGGGGTTGTTGTTATTTCGCACCTAGCCCCTAGAGGGCGTTTTCTGACATAACCGCAAATAAGTCAAATTTTCCCAAAAAAATTAAATGCAACCACACTACTTTTTTAAGCAAAAGACAGTCAAATGAGGGCCTAATATGTTAGTCAAAACCGCATCTGGATATCTCTTGCCTAACCTGAAATATAAGTAAAAGATATCAAAACTCCAAGAAAAATTCTAATTTTGGAATAGTGCTTCGGTAGTCCCGCTGCTATTATATCCTAATTATGGTTTTTTTAACACAATATATATTATTTTACTGCTAAATTACCAACATAATATTTAAAATCTCAATAATAATTAATTCAATATGAATATTCATTGCACTTGTGTCCACACAAAATTCGACCTTATTAAAGAAAGCAACTATGCTTTAGAAAACTAAATCGCAAATCAATTAAGATTGCAGCTATTTAAAGTGTATGAGATATTTCTGGGGATTTATTTGGAAAAAATATGAATGTTCCACCTGCAGAAGTGTTTGATATGTTTCGTGCTTATTTTCAATGCAATGATGCATCGATGTTTTTAAAACTTTATCGCGATCTTGAAAAATCTAATAAACTGGTAATTTTTAAGGAAAAAGGTATTACTTATTTGATATCGATAAACCGCTTGGTCTTCAAGAAATACCATGATTGAATGCACGCGGACTTCATAATTATCTGCCAAAGTTATCCTTATAAAAGAAAAATAAAATAAACAAAGAATATACAGTTTGCAAATTAACCCAAGTAGGTTGACCATTGACAAAAATATTATTATTTAACAAATATTTTAATTAAAAAATAACAAATTTGCAACAATATTATCAATAATAACAAATATTAAGTTTCGTTCTGCAAACAAAAAGTATCAGGAGATGTGTAAGATTTAAATTGCACATATTTTTGATACCTGTTAATCAATCAAAATACGAAGAAAAACTAAATTTTAAGGTTGGTTATGACTGTTACACCGTCTAGCGGAATCTCAAAAATAATTTCCAGCATTCCCTTAAGGCTGATTTTCATATATAGGACTGTGCACCGACTGTGCACCGACTCGACTGTGCGCCTACCATTTTCACAATAGGACTGGACGACAGCAACACGGTCATAGCACAGTCCTATATGTGTAAATGTAAATAAGAACTTCAGTGCGCTTTGTATGGAATATACAATTTTTTGATTTACAGTGAACATGACACGGTAGGTGCACGGTAGGCGCATAGTCGGTGCACAGTCCTATACAGGGTGCTACAAATTCGAGTGCATGCATGGGGATTTCAGGAACCGTAAGAGATACGAAGTCGGTTAAATTTAGGCAAAGTTGAGCAATTTGATGCCCGACAAGATGCAGTTTTGAAATTTGAAAAATTCCGAATAGTTCCGGAGATATTCGTAAAAAAAAAACGAAAAGCAGCTATTTTATTTTTATTTTTTCGTGAATTTATTTGAAGAGATAATATAACATAAATTAAACATTATTATTGCCACTTTTTCTCCTTTATAAAATGGCAGTATCAAATTTTAAATCTGACGTTTCGTGTTCGGGCCCTCATCATCAACTTAATTTTTTTAAATACGGACCTGGATTTTTTATTTCATTTTTAGAAGCCTTTGATCTCCCAAAACCAACGATGTATCACACCTGTCCAATAGCGGTAACAAATATTCTCATAAGTGAAATCAGGTCAGAAAAGATCGCCCCATCTCTGTCTAACACATTATCTCTTATGGAAAAAATCTAGATTTGTTGATATATTGATAAGTGTGATACATCTTTGGTTTTGGGAGATCAAAGGTTTCTAAAAAATGAAATAAAAGATCCAGGTCCGTATTTAAAAAAATGGTTGATGATGGTGGCGCGGAAACGAAACGTCAGATTGAAAATTTGATACTACCATTTTATAAGGGGGAAAAAGTGGCAATAATAATGTTAAGTTTATGTTATATTATCTCTTCAAATAAAGTCAGGAAAAAATAAAAATAAAATAGCTGCTTTTCGTTTTTTTACGAATATCTCCGGAACTATTTGGAATTTTTCAAATTTCAAAACTGCACCTTGCTAGGCATCCAATTGCACAACTTTGCCTTAATTTAACCGACTTCGTATTTCTTACGGTTCCCGGGATCCCCATGCATGCACGCACTCGAATTTGTAGCACCCTGTATATGAAAATCAGCCTTTATGCGTTTTTATCCAAAGCTCTATGATAACTAGTTTTTGAGATTAGCCGGCCATTCTTAGTTTGCCTCCCGGTATAAGATATTTTGGTGGCCTTATATCAGATATTATAATTTGAATTCCTATTTTATTTCGAGTTTTGATTTATTTTACTAATATTAGGTTAGGGTAAGGTAAGGGTTAGGTAAGAGATATCGAGATGCGGTTTTCACTGACGTATTATTCTTTTATTTGGCTATCTTTTGTTTTAAAAAAAGTTATATCGTTGCATTTAAATTTTTTGAGAAAATCTGACTTATTTGCGGTTATGTCAGAAAACGCCATCTAGCGGCTAGGTAAGAAATCGTAATCACCCCACTCAAGCCATGGTTGATATTCTTTTCAACGACTCCAAGCTTATTAAGATCCGTTCCGCCATTTGAATTCGGAAAATGTTCAAGCACCCCCACTACTTTGCTTTAAGGGATAGAGCAAAAAGTGTTTAACAAAAGGAATCGAATTTAGCTCTCGGCTTTAAAATGGCAATGGATTCTGCTATTTCTTATTTAAGAAAATTTTCAAAAAACGGGTTTTAAAATTTAAAATGGCTATTACGCCCCCTGGCGGTCATTTTGGAAACTTAAAAATAATTTCCAACATTTTCTCTGGGCGCTGGACTTTTTTTTGCCGTAAGTCTTTACGACAATTACTTTTCGAGATATACACGTTGTCCCATATAAGAATGCACACTACAGGGATCTCGGAAACCAGAAGAGATACAAAGATGATTAAATTAGAGAAAAGGCGTGCCTGGCTGAATCCTACAACGTCATGCTTTGGAATCTAAAAAAATCCGATTACTTCCGAAGATATTTGGGAAAACCCGCATTTTCCCGATTTCGTTTTTATTTATTTCTGACTTTATTTCAAAAGACATAACAATGCAAATTTCACATTCCCATTGCTACTTTTCCTGCTCTTCAAGTTGATGTTATTAGATTTTCAATCTGACGTTTCGTTTCTTTGCAACCATCATCAACTTTGTTTTTTCAAATAGTCGAAAAAATTTGTTTTATTCCTAAAAACACTAATTTTAATCCTAAATCCAACGACATATCGCTCCTTACATTTATCCGACGTTTCGGCTGAAAAAAACCATCATCAATGTTATTTAATGATGATTACGAAGGAACGAAACGTGGGATCAAAAATCTAATTACGTCATTAGGTAGAGGACAAAAATTGGCATAGGAACGTGAATTTTATTGTGATCTATCCTCTTTATTAAAATCTGAAAAAAAATTAATTACAATTTAAATTTCAAGAATTCGTAGATTGCAATTATTAATTTTTTTAAGGCTTTAATAAAGAAAATTGATCAAAATAAAATTCAGATTCTTATGCCATTTTGCCTCCTCTACATGATGACGTAATTAGATTTTTGATACGACGTTTCGTTTCTTCGTTATCATCATCAAATACCATTGATGATGGTTTTCTTATCCGAAACGTCGGATAAATGTAAATAGCGATATGTTGTTGAATTTAGGATTGAAATTGGAGTTGTTTAGGAATAAAATAAATTTTTTCGACTATTTAAAAAAACAAAGTTGATGATGGTTGCTAAGAAACGAAACGTCAGATTGAAAATGTAATAACACCTACTTGAAGAGCAGGAAAAGTGGCAATGGGAAAGTGAAATTTGTATTGTCATATCTTTTCAAATAAAGTCAGAAAAAAATAAAAACGAAATCGAGAAAATTCGGGTTTTCTCAAATATCTTCGGAAGTAATCGGATTTTTTTACATTTCGAAGCATGACGTTGTAGGGTTCAGCAAGGCACACCTTTTCTCTAATTTAATCATATTTGTACCTCTTCTGGTTTGCGAGATCCCTGTACTGTGCATTCTTATATGGGACACCGTGTAGTCTAGTGCTATTCTTAGTTGGCCTCCCGGTACATTCTCGTCAAATAATCGAATTTCAAAAAAAAATATATTTTTCGAGGAAGAAGTAAGAACCTTCATTTCTTTGACCTACACACCCATGTTACATTTTCTCTAAAACATCTGTTGGGTGTTCCAACGAGGACTGAGCAGATGCTTTTTTGACCTTGCCTGTATTTTTAAAACAAACCAAAATAGCCATTCGATGTATCTTTTCCGCTAAATGCAAAAATTAATTAAAAAAAAACATTTGAACCAAAAACAAAACTCATACGCCATGGATGAACTATTTTTAAATGGAACACCCTGTATGTTATTAAATTTTTGGACTCTTTAGAGGAATCTAAACACATTTCGTGTATAATATCCTATACCTATTTTTTTTTATGGCAGCGGTGTGTGTGCGAAAATGTTGATTGACACGGTTCTTGAATATCTGTAAGTTGTAATTAGTGGGAAACAGATGTCCTGGAAGTGAGTTCCACAGTGATGCAGTGCGCCAGACAAAGGAGTTCTGGTAAAGCGATGTTCTAGGTGTTTCTAGTTGTACGACGAACTGATGCGCTCCTGCCGTCTGTCGAGACTGCCTGACAGGAGTTGCTAGGGACGGGATGATGCGGGCCAAATCCTGGGAACATCTGCCGTGAAAGTGTCTGTAAAATAGAGACATATCGGCCACATGTCTGCGATGTTCCAGACTATCCAGATTCCGGGTCAACTCCGGATCCGCGACGAGACGCACAGCCCTCTTCTGAATGGAATCCAGCAGCTTTAGGGTATGCATTGGTGCGGCACCCCAGATATGTGAGCAATATTCTAAGCACGGTCTTATTTGCGCTTTGTACAGCAAGAGCAATTGCTGCGGTGTATAAAGTTTTTTTGTTGCGAAATAGCGCACCAAGCTTCTGGGAGGCTGATTTTGCGGTGTTAGCAACATGGTCATGCCATGACATATTGCTGTTGACCGAGACACCCAGCAGCCCGATTGACGAGGATGAAGGAATGGTCGATCCTGCCATAATGATGTCAGGGTCCGCTGTATTGACCCTCTTAGTAAACGTTTCTGCTTGGGTCTTTGCTGCATTGAACTGGACCAAATTTCGGTCACCCCAAGTTTGAACTTTCTCCAGGTCTTGATTAATTGCTGTAATCTGCTTCTGTCTGCGGTGATGAGTCTCAGTCGCTGGTAAGGGTTTTTCTGATCTAAAGTGGAAGACAAGGGTACTGTTATCTGCAAAACTGTACACAGGATTATTCGTTTCGATCAGCAGGTCATTAATATAGATGAGGAACAGAGTTAGTGAAAGTATTGCGCCCTGAGGCACGCCCGCGTTGATGAATGATGAATGTGTCCGAGATGTGTCCATCGACTGCAACGTGTAGGGATCGGTTCTTAAGGAAACTGGCCAGCCAGCTGCAGAGAGAGGCGGGCAGTCCCAAGGACGGCAGTTTGTTGAGCAGTCCGTCATGCCAAACTCTGTCGAATGCCTTTGAAATATCCAACGCAATCGTTCGAGACTCTCCGTAGTTTTCAATTGCCCTACTCCATATATGAGTCACATAGGCCAAAATATCTCCTGTCGATCTCTCTTTGCGAAAGCCGTATTGATTATCGCTGATTATACTGTTATTCTCGAGGTATTTGAGTAGTTGCTGATTGACTACACGTTCTATGACTTTGGAGATTATTGGAAGCAAGGCAATTGGGCGATAGTTTGAGGGCGTGGTTTTCTTGCCCTTTTTTGGAACATGTTGCACTCGAGCGACTTTCCAAGAGGATGGGTAAATCCCTTTTCTGTAAGAAAGAGAAAAAAGCCTGAAAAAACGGGTGTTAGTTCGTTGGCGCAGTTCTTTAGCACGATGGCAGGTATTCCGTCCGGTCCTGATGCCTTTTGCTATCTAGTTCTTCAAGGATTTTGCGAATATCACGGTGAGAAAACTTGACTTCTGCCATGGTAGTGTTGATGTTCGGTATGGTGGGGAGAGTCTTGCCTTGGGGGACATCTAAGGTAGAGTGCGAAGAAAACATTTTGGCGAGCATGTTTGCTTTTTCCTTGGCTGTAGTCGCCGTGATGCCACGTTCGTCCGTCAAAGGCGGGAGAGACGTTTTTGTAAAGTTGTTACTTACTGCCTTTTCTACCGACCAGAAATTCCTGGAACCACTGGGACATTGCTAAAGTTTATTCCGGATCCTTTGATTGTGTTTGTCCTTAGTTTCTTCGATCACACGCTTGCACTCGTTTCTTGCTTCGATAAAATAATTGCGATTTTCAGCGGTCTGATTTTGCTGCCAGTACTTATAGGCTTGCTGTTTCCTTCATATAGCTCTTTCGCATCTTTTGTCGAACCAGGGCTTTCCTTTTGATGGTAACTTGATGGAATTTGGGATGTATGCTTCCATTCCTGAGGAGATTACTTGCATGATCTCTTCGCAGCAGTCTGACGGGTCGTCAGTGGCAAAGCAGACGTCGAGCTAAGGAAAATCTAGGTAGAACTGTCTTAGATCGTCCCAGTTTGCAGAACTGTAATGCCAGATTTTGCGAGGCAATGGTGGATCCTTCTCTATGGGTGGCAATTCACAAACCGGTGTAATAAGTTTGTGGTCGGAAGTACCTAATGGCGGACCAACTGTAACCTTGTACTGGTCAGGATTGGTGGTCAGAAAAAGATCCAGGAGAGCGGCGAATTCGCCTCTATCTGAGATTCGAGTTGGTTCGTCTACAAGTTGAGTAAGCCCGCAGCTGATGGCAAATGCTTCAGCTTCTCTACCTTCGTTGTCGGTCTTGTTGTGATGTTTGAGCCAGTTGGTGTTGTGGGCATTGAAGTCTCCCAGAACGAATATTTCTGAACTGGGGTGATCGACTTGTATTAAGTCAAAAGTAGTAGCTAGTGTTGTGAAAAAGCTTTGGTAGGCTCTATTGCTCGGAGGGCGATAGAGACAACATATAAACTTGGTTAATCCCTTGGCGGTGAACTTGAGCCACATGACGTCGAGGTTGTTCGGTTCGAGTGTTTCCTCGCGGTTACATGAAAGGTCGCTTCGGACAAAAAGGCATATTCCGAACTTATATCTAAATCGGGTATGTAAGTCGTAACCAGGATAGAGGTAGTTCACTGTTGTTGTTGTTGAACATACTTGTGTTTCTGTAAGGGCTAATATGTGTGGTCTATTTGCTTGTAGATGTTGGTGTACCGAATTTGTGTTTGTATTTAGGCCTCTTATGTTGCAGATATCTATTCTAAATTGATTCGGTATCTTTGCTGTCTGTGAAATGCGGAATGAAGGGCTCCCAGGGTCACCCAGCGCCCGGAGATCCGAATGGCCGGGGAGTTTACTTTCGGAATATTTTGATCCTGGAAGCACCATCATGTCCATATATCCTACTGTGGAACCCGGGACCACCAGTGCGGAAGCGGAACGTGATTTGTGAAAACCACTTAGCGCTTCCCAATTCTGGTGGGGTGGTCTTTCACCGGACGATGCGAGTAGGCTTAGGCATCTACTACCTAGGGCTCAGACTCATTTCTTCGGCGGTCCCTAGTCTGACAGGGGTAAAAATGGGGTTTGTTGGGTCACTCCCCAGTGATCAGCTCCAGACTTTGTACTTTGGTGTTCTCCAGCCTGGAGGAGGACGATGGAATTTGATGGGCCACATCCCGTGGCAACTCGGAATGGTGGGGGCGTGACTCCCCATAATCAAACTGCTCTCACTAGTTTGACATTCCTGCCAGCCAATGCAATGCAGTCCCTCTTGTCACAAACTTTCATTGATCGGCCCCAGACTTTGTACTTTGGTGTTCTCCAGCCTGGGGGAGGACGATGGGATTTGATGTGCCATATCCCATGTCAACTCGGAATGGCGGGGGCGTCACTCCCCGTAATCAAACTCCTCTCACCAGTTTGACGTTCCTGCCAGCCAATACAATGCAGCCCCTCTTGTCACAAACTGTCAAGCTACTTACGAAATATTGACAGTTAAAAGTCTGGTATTTTGACAATTATACAGGCTCTCAAATCTAAACCGCACGAGATCAAAGAAAACGGTTTGTATGACGGATAAAATAATATGTTGATTTATCCATGCATTTGGAAAATGGATCAGGATTGTAAAATGTTGACTTTTTTTGGTGGTAGTTTTCTTTGATTTAATGTCAGATTTTGAGGTAAAATTTGTATTTAGCATATCGCTGTTTTTGTATATGCTTGGCATTTAAAAGGATTTGAAGCTGGGAAATGGCCCGGATCGGAGAATTTGACACTCCAGCGATTTGGAAAGCTGAGGGGTGATTCAAACGGTTCAATCTAAATGTCCTTCATTTATGAGACTATAGTAATTTAAGGACGAATTCCAAATTACCTATAATGTCATACCACTCATTAAATCCAAATCTTGTAGAAATGTGAATAGAAATTTTCGATAATGCATAAAAGCTCGCCGCATGGTGAAGGTCTGGAAGCACGATTTTGATAATTCTATATTTTTTCCAAAACTTTATACATTTTCGGGATTTCCATCTAGCCATTGGAAGCGCTCAGATTTTAACTATAATCATATACTTGAATTAATACAACGGTAAATGTTACGAAAAAATGTTGGTATTCTAATTCAAGCTCAGTCGCGTTTAGGCGTCGCTTTCAAAGTACGGCCCCACTAAAAAATCGTTGAAGATTTCCATTTTCTATGCCCCAAATGTGCTCTGCAAGATGGTATAAGTTTCTTTTGGTTCATCTACCTTCAGAAAGCGAGTATAAAACAAAAAATATAATTATCTTTGACGCATACTCGTTAGTAGCTAATTGATTGAGATAAGTATATATATATTTTTAAAATTAGAACCATACATTTTCCTGTGAATAATTATTGCATAAAATTACCGTTACATCAATGATACTTTGCCCGTAAGACGTCGTGAATTAATCGATGCATCACTACCTTTTGTACAGGGTGTCTCCTACTAAGTACACCACATTTGAAATTTTTTTTGCCACCAGCTGTCCTATAATATTTGAAACGGCTTCCTTACTATAATACTGAAGTCGTTCATTTAAATTATTTTCAGATATTGTCTCTCTCAGGAGGGTAACATCCATAATGCCTTAAGGTAAAATATATGGCATACATTGTAATAATATTATTTAACACTTTAAAATTAATACACGAAAAGTGCCTCTCCCAGCTCGTGTGTGTGTTGTATTTGATACACGACCACTATCTGGTTTAAATCACTGTGTATATAAGACCAACGGCTTGACCATGCATTTAAATAGACCGTTTTGATCTTTAGGTGATGGTGATAATAATAATAATTATAATAATAAATTTATATTGCCAAAAAAATACACAAAGTACATTGGATCGTCATTAAAAATACAAAAAAGACAAGAAATAACACCAAAAAAAATACATTAGTTAAGCAAAAAAAGAAAAAAAATTAATGGAATAATATAATAGTATGGTAGATTGCCAAAAGGAAAAACAAACAGAATATTTAAGTCGGATACAGAAACATACAACACAACATGTCAATACAAAAAATGCATTTAAATTAAGTACAAATAATGTAAAAATTTGTATATAAATAACAGTGTACAGACAATTACATGTACGAACAATAGAACAAAAAGATAATGAATAGCAGTAGTTAATAGATACAGTATTCTATTTACTTGTCAGAGTGGCTGTAAAAGTTCCTGTACAAAGATTTAAGGCGAGCTAATGGTAATTTAGCTGTGAAAATCAATATACTCGTCAATCGTATAAAATGCCTTAGTAGCAAAGAAATGTTTTACCTTGTTAGCAAATTTATCGCCACGTATCGCCCTCAATCCATACGGCAACCCATCATAGAGCTTTACACAGTTGTATAGAGGGGATTTTTTATAATGAGCTGTTCTATGTAGAGGAATCTTAAGCAATTCACTACCCCTGGTATTGTGATGACTTGTAGATCCTAGTCTCTCAAACGATGAGCGGCTATTATTGACGAATGCCAAGCACCTTAGTATATATATGGATGGAAACGTCAAAATTTTATTTTGGGCAAAAATTCCTCTACAACTTTCTCGGGAGGGTAGGTTAAAAATAAGCCTTAACATCCTTTTTTGATTTACAAAGATACGGCTGCAGTGCGCGCCAGTTCCACCCCAAGAAACAATATTAAAGCGTGATAGACAGATAGAAGTCCCTCGGTATCAAGCGTGTTTTTTAAGCTTAGTACAGCAAAAAAATCAGAGTTTAATGTAGCACATACGTAGTCAACATGACTACAAAAAGATAGTTGAGGGTCAATATAGGTCTCAAGAAATTTAGTTTTACTAGAAAACTTGATATTAAGTCTTTCCTCGCAGTCGGACTCTGATAAAGAAAAATGATTAAACATATTCATATAAACTGTCTTTTCCATATTTAGGATCAGTCCATTCTGCCTACACCATACTTCCATATCGCTACATACACTCGTTACACTTTTGTACAAATAATTCAGACTCTTGGCACCAACAACTATGGTTGTGTCGTCCGCGTACATGGTAACATGTCCACATCCAACATCCAGAGGCAAATCATTCACATACATTAGAAACAACAATGGACCCAGCACTGAGCCTTGCGGAACCCCAAGCTCTATCCATCTCTCCTCAAACTGGACACCACCATATTTAACAGTCATTCTTCTGTCACTTACATAGGACTCAATCCATTTCAGTATCTTTCCACGAATTCCCAGATTGTACAATTTACTGACTAAAAATTATTTATTTATGGTATCAAACGCTATGGACAAATCAAAAAATACAGAGACCACATGTTTTCCATCATTAATGCAGCGAAAAATATAATTCAGCGTTCGGTATGATGCGGTTTCCGTTGACTTATTTGGAAGAAATCCGTGCTGAGCTACATTCAGAATGTTAAACCGGTCGATAAAATGTATTATCTTATTATAAATATCAATCAATCAAAAAGGAAGAAAACCACGCCCTCAAACTATCGCCCAATTGCCTTGCTTCCAATAATCTCCAAAGTAATGGAATGTGTAGTCAATCAGCAACTACTCAAGTACTTCGACACCAACAGAATAATTAACTTTACGGCTTCCGCAAACAGAGATTGAGAGGAGATATTTTGGCCTATATCAGTCATATGGAATAGGGCAATTTAGAACTACGGAGAATATCAAGCGATTGTGTTAGATATTTCGAAGGCATTCGACAGAGTTTGGTAGTGGTACAATTGCCGTCAAACAACAAACAAACTGCCGTCCTTCGTACTACCATCGTCTTTTTTTCAGCTGGTTTACCAGTTTCCTTAAGAACCGATCTCTGCATGTTGCAGTTGATGGACACATCTTAAACATATTCACCATTAAAGCGGAAATGCCTCAGGACGCAATACTTTCACCAACTCTGTTTCTCATCTATATTAATGATCTGCTGACCGAAGCCAATAATCCTGTTTACAGTTCTGCAGATCACAATGCGCTTGTTTCCCAATTTAGATCAGAAAATCTTTACCAGCGAGTGAGACAGCTCCGAAGACAGGAGCAGATTACAACAATTAATCAAGATCTGGCGGAAATTCGAATTTAGGGCGACAGGAATTTGGTTCTGTTCAATGCGGCAAAAACCCAAGCAGCTACCTTCACCAAGAAAGCTAATATGGCGGGCCCTGACATCATCATGGTAGGATCGACCATTCCTTCATCTTTGTCAATCGGACTGCTGGGTGTCTCGGTTAACAGCAATATGTCCTGGCATGACCACATCGCAAAATCAGCCTCGCAGAAGCTTGGTGCGCTATTTCGCAACAAAAAACTATATACACCGCTGCAGCTGCTCTTGCTGTACAAAGCGCAAATTAGACCATGCTTAGAATATTGCTCACACATCTGGGGTGTGGCACCTAAGCACACCCTAAAACTGCTGGATTTCATTCAGAAGACAGCAGCTGTGCGTCTCGTGGCAACCCTGAGTTGACCTGAGATCTGGATAGTCTGGAACACCGCATACTTGTGGGCGAGATCTCCTTGTTCTAAAGATATTTTCACAGCAGATGTTTCCAGGATTTGTCCTGCATCCTCCCACCCCTAGCAACGCAGTCACGACAGATGGCAGAAGCGCACACGTTCGTCGTACTACTGAAAATACCTAGAACGTCGCCTTACAAGGACTCCTTTGTCGGGCGCACTGCGTCACTGTCGAACTCGCTCCCAGGACATCTGTTTCTCTCTAGTTACAACTTTCAACTATTCACGAACCGTGTCAATCAACATCTTCGTACACACACCGCTCATCGAGTGCCATAGGATCTCTCTGTAGTGTGTGAGCCACTGCCATAAAAATGCACGAAATACAAAGTTTTCTCTCCACTATTTATTACAATAGCCAAAGCTTACATTTTTCAGAAGATGCAATGTTGTCAGATTTATTCTTAAGACGTTTGCTGTACTTACAGCAAACATCCTAAGAATAAATCTGGCATCTTCAGCTGATCAATTACAAATAGATGAAACTCTAATCATGGCTGGTGGTTTTGGAAATCCAGAGTTATGTTTATCTGTCAACAAGGATGGTGTAACTGAATTAAGAGATTGGAAATCGAATCATGATAAGGTTATTACGAAACCTATGCTCCATGTTTTATATGAGTATCAGATACTTCGCCCAAAAGGAGTTTTGATAATGTCTGTAGATTCAGATATTTTCGTATGACTTATTTACTGTTATTCTGATTTTATTTAAGAAAGTTATTTGGAAGATACGTACCATTTCATGGAATGAAGGCAAGGAATGAAAAAAACGGATAATCTGGGTATCTGGAAAAGTGCAGAAACTTAAACATGAACTTTGTAAATATTTACTAGCGATGTACGTGTCAACAAGATGCGATACCCGAAATGCAATTTTTAAGATCGGCATAAACATAGCAGATGATATATTTTCTAAAAATCTCGGAACCTTTAAATAATTATCAAAACTAAACTCCATAACTACAACCGAAGCTCTTAATTTGTCACTAAATATGCACTAGCTCTATTTAGAAATATGAACGAGGCCATCCTAACACTCAAGGAATTGAGGCAACAATTGACTACATCTCCAATAAGTCCGTTTCAGAAGTACCACCAACAGATGAAAATTTGATAACAGTATATGAAGCTAAGGATTTTGAAAAAAATGCATACGTGCCAAGACTATTAACTATAAATTTCGTGATTTCACACAATTTATTATAAATTTTGTTTAATCTCAAATTCTGGCTGCAGAAATTGACCAAGGAACTTGTACACGGCCCTTGTACACGTTTGGCCAACTAGTTGGGCCAATGAGTTGGGCCAATAATAATCATACCGATCACACGTTGGCGTTACTCAGTCTTCATTGGCCATTTGACGAGTATGGTTGTGGAAACCATCGCAGCCGCGGTACTTTACTTGTACAGCATTTTCAATTTTTATAGAAAGGTGCACCAAACGAGAGCGATTAAGAAAAATGGCGCCAAAGAAGACGCTGGATGCTGAGTATTCATCGAAACAGAACAAACTGATTAGAAAAATACAACCAACGTGTGAACGCTATTGGCAGATTATGCCAAGATCTTTTAATGTGTGAACGAAAAACCGACAACATTCGGCAGGCGGGCCAACGCTGGCTGCCAATGACCAAGTTACGCCAAGTGGTTCTGTACACGTTGGCTCAACTCAATGGCCCAACTAGTTGGCCAAACATGTACAAGGTCCTTAAGTATCGATGCTTTCGCAATGATCTGGTATTTGATACTTGTAAAGTCTTGTCAGGTTGATCCGATACTAAAATGCTTGGTATCAAAAACAAAATATTGATACTACTGATGTAGTATGGGTATATCTCTATGCAGCTTCAGGTATTAAACAGTGTTTAGTACATGCCCGTAGTTTTTCGTTGTAATAATGTAGAAAAAAAGGAAAGAAAACATCCTCGATGTCGCACCTTAAGTATTTAACTGAAAATATTAGTGATCTCAGATATTATGACGAATAATTGGACGATTGTTGCAGATCCTTGGTATTATGATAGCTTCAAATTTTCAGGCGAAGATTTGTCTGAAAGTGGCAATAAACGCGACAAACAAAAACTGCATGGCTTATCAAATACGGTATTCTAAATTTAGTGATTTTTTCAAAAGCAGTTTTTAGGGTCGGTTGAGTCAATACCAAGATAAGAATCAAAGTGTGAACGATGAGTGTGGTTTAGACGATTCCGAAGGAGAGCAACAAAATTTAAATTTGGAAATGGATGATATCAGACGCATATAATCGAGTGTGATATGGGACGATATTGTGGGAAACTAGAACGAATTTGAAGCAGCACAAAGCCGGTCTTGTAGGTATCTCCGTTTTTTAAAATTTTATTTGCTTCACCAGACAGGGGGCGTCGAATAGAGCAGTTTAAGCTTAAAAAATCGAAGGATCCCTCACATTTGAGCCAAAAAAAGAAGAAATAAAGGCAATATACATCCTAATTTCAAGATTTATTCTTCAGAACTTTGCTGTAGGTTTTGTTAGGGATGCAGTCTGGTTTTATTACAGTTCTAAATTAAAGGAAAATCCTTTATTGTCGTGTAAAGCTTTCGAGATTCATTTATCTCTTCCTCAGGACAATCTACAATTTATAAATTATTTTGTTAGTCCACCTAATAAACTAATCTATACCTAGAGAATCACCAATGTGGGCTGAATGTAAACAGGCACATCCCTATGAGGAAAAATGAAGAAAAACACACCCCTGCTATATTATCAACCACATCTTTGAGAATTAAGCCACACACTGGCAATAGTGGTACTTGAGCATATAAAAATGGATGTAAATGTGGATACATTTAAAATATTTTATTGTAAATCTTGTAATGGTAAGAAAAACTCTATATATGTTTTACATAAACTTACCTATGTAGCTGAAAAAGTAGATAGACGTATTACATTCAAAATATCTTTTCTAGTTTTAGTTGCGGTTTAGTTACCAATGTCAACCACTGATGCCGTACTGGCCAATAATATAAATAGAGTGACCAATCACCATGAATTGCATTGTATAGTTTACTTTATATGTATACTTTTTTGGCAGGAAACTATAATATCTGATGGAATGCTACTTCATGAAGTGAATATGTGTGCTTTTAAACAATTTTGCGATATTTGTTATGATACTAAGACCAGATTATGCGCAAAATGTGGAATTCAACAAAGGTTTTATATGTTCATAAAAACATTTAAACCACTAATTATTTATCATCTTGTTCTAAGTTTGAACTTGGACTTGAAAATATTATGTAAACATTCAAGTTAATTTATAAACAACGCGGCAGGCAATTATGAACCTTAAAGTTGCAATGGTTAGCAAATTTTATTATATAAATAGTCAAGCAGACCATCAGTCTGATAGGCTTTTGTCTCTCACCTATTCCGTTCACCTACTGCTGTCCATAGGGACGTGGTAGCTGCTCTAACCATATCCTAATCTTCAGACCTAACTCGGGTAGTGCAGTTCACAGGATCGTTTTTTTTTGGGGATCTGCCTAAAAAGTACTAGACTCGAATCTACGATAGATCTGTTTAAATTCTAAGTCAAGTGATTTTTAAAGTTATATAGTTATAGTGCCTTAGATAAAGTAAGAACCTTAAATAATTATCTCATGAAATAACCAAACCTAAACATAAATTAAAACACAACACCGCTTTTAAAGAACTTTATTATAATACAGTGACTAAGAACAAATAAACAATTCAAGCCATACCGCAACCGAAAGCACATGCGTGTTTAATAGTCGGTTATAGTGTAAACTCATAAAATCTCTGACCAATAAACATTGTTATTGAAGTGAGAACTTCTTTAGGCGCATTTTGCAATTTTTTTTGTGGGGGTTGAATGAGGCCGAGCCATCACGCGTCACGCATCACGCGTCATGCTCGAATATGTAACGTAACGCTCCTTATACTGGCATGTTCGCGTATAGGTAGAGGGCCGAAATTTTCAGGGGATGTAGCCGGGGTAAAGAGAAGATCCTGGGCGAAAACGGGACCCCGTACCCCCCAACGTTTGGCCAGGACGTTTGGCCAGGGGAGGGGAGAGAAGGAAAAACTTAAATAATTAATTCCGGGAGAACGGAAAGAGGTACGGGGTCGAAATTTTTATGGTAGGTGCGCTCCATGGGGGGCCATACGAGGGGAACGGGGGCTCTAATTTAAGGGGGGAATTTGGGGGGGGAAACGGTTTTTTGCCCGTATCTGTGCAACGAAGGCTCGGATCGAAATTCTGACAAACGATGACCCCGCCTGTTGAAGTTTTCACTTCTGTCGTGCGGTCTTAAGCACACACCAATTTTTTTTTTCTTATTAAGTCTATGACCAATAGACGTTGTTATTATTTTACCGAAGTGCCTTCTTTATTATCTTTTCTCTCCTGACGTAGATCGATCCATAATCTGTGCTATATAACCTACAGACTATCCAAGGCGTGGCGTCACGGACTGCAACAAAGTTAGCGAGCAAGTGAAGATTTTAATTTAAAACAAGCCTAACACCGGAGAGTCGTGTTTGCAAAGCCCGGCTCCATGAGTGGAGTTGTAGAGCGCCATCAGTTCTTCCCAACTAAACTGGAAAAGCTCCGCTGGTGTTGTACGAGGTTGTTACTTATCAAATAAAGAAACTCAACCTTAACTTAACAAGAAAACACAATCTAAATTTACGGATCAATTTATTTGCTTCTAGGTTTCTTTTTCAACAGCAACAATCCTACAGTGAAATTTTTGGCAATTTAAACGCAAAGGAATGTCAAATGTCTAATAAAGTAATTATTAACAGTGGTAAAATATGAAGATTGTACGGAGACCAATTCTGTTGCTAACTTGGTACTGTATGCCTTACAACTAAATGCTCTAAACACTACAATCCGAAGTGATCACTTTGGTTTACCTAAGTTTATTACATATATGTATGCGTGCGCTAGTAGCTGCACCACTTATAAATGTAGCAATAATAAGCATTTAAAGATCCTTTACACAAACGGTGCACTATGTAAAAATCGACCTCTCCTATTGGTCGATCCATCTCGTATTACGATATGTCTGCGTGATGCAATCGATTTCTATCACGAGCTCTAGTGGTGTAGAGGTTTAGATCGTTGGGTCTCACCTGGAAAACGCGGGTTCGAACCCCGTTGCTTCTTTTTATTTTTGTTTAAAGATTATGTTTCTAAACAGCTTCTTTTCTTGATTTTGGGTATGTCTTGGGTTAGATTGGGTTAGCACCTGGTTAGTTTCCTTTTCTTGAGCCCCCGTAGCGAGCGAAGCGAGCGGAGGGCCATGCGGATCGACCAATGGGAAAGGCCGATTTTTATATAGTGCACTATTTCTGTAAAGGATCTTATAGTGCCAATAATAATATATAGTGATAAACGACCACAATAATTAAATTGATTGGTCCGATAAATGAATGGAAAAAGAATCAAATTATTGAAAACTATCTTAAAGCTTGGCTGGCAATGCTTGATTTATATTTAAATATTAGAAACAGTATTAATCGGCAAGAGAAATAAATGATTTAACGAAACTTGGCTATTTTAAGGCACAATCTATCGTGCAAAATTCAAAATAATTAGACACAAGAAAAGAAGATAATAATGAAGATAAATGCTTTTGTACGATACCCCGTTAGGTCCTGTCGTCGAGCTCAGTAGGGGAGGTAGGAAGTATCCCTGGTGAAGGCGCTGGGCACGTGTAGCTAGCTCAGGTACTGCAATGGTAACTCGATGGCCCCGAGGGCAAGACGGGCAGAGGACTCGATATAGCCCGGAGAAAAAAACTGGCAGTAGTATAATAGCCCGGTGATAGAATTGCAGCGGGGTAGCTCGGTGGTAGGACCCTCTCTTATGACGGAGGATGGCTAGAGAGTCGGCGGTCTCGATTTTGTAAGATGAGCTCGGAAGCCTCTAGCACAATACGAATATCCCAATAACTTGGTAGCGTCGAGCACTGTTAAGGGACTCACTCAAAGATCAGATCCCTGGAAGGGTAGTATTAGCACAATACAGAAATTTGAGTCCACTAAGACTGCACCAAAGCAAAAAGCTTCTCTTCTCACCGAAGGGTATTTCTAGAAGACCGAAATCATCGGGGATGAACAAAATAATTACTCAAGGCCACAACAGTGTTATAAAAGCTAATACAAATATAGAATAAAACTTATTTACATTAATAAATGCGGCAACCTTAAGCTTATTGACAGCAAATCGGATCAATAAATTTAGAATTAATTAATCGGGGAGTATTGACCTCTTTTCAATAATTCTTACCGCAAAATACAGCATCTTTTTTGCTAAATGCAGCATATAAAAGTAAATTTAAAAATACTTTACACTGACCAAATCGGACTGTTACAGGATAACTAAACGTGATAATATATAGAGCCTATTCCTTCTTTAAAATATTATGATTCGAAAAATATGACGAAAGAAAAATAAATCAGATGAATTTTTAACATAGAATAATGAACAGGTATCCAACAAAACTCAGTTTAGTTTTAAAAATGAGCATATAGAAAAAGTTATACAGCTACACTTTGAAAAATATAAATTGTTGAAATAACTAATGTGGTCCCTTTTTCAAAAACATACACACCAAAAAATATACTCGCCTTTTTCCGATTGGCACCAATTTCATCAGAATTCGGATGGCACGTGTCCAGAAAATTTCATCAAAAGTGATTACATTTTTTCGACATTTTGCAAAATCGCAGATTTGACGTAATAACTGGTAAACGGAAAATGTGATCGCCAAAAACAATTAACCATCAGCAGCCGCCAAGTGTTGCCTAATAACATGAAAAATTCCAAATATCCATTCGCAGCAATTTCCGAGAAAAATAAGAATGAAACAATAGGTTTATCCTTAGCTGACTTTATACGAATGAGCGTCACATGTCGAGGCATGACCGCTCAATCTTATTCATTACCTTGGAAAAAGTGTGCTGAATGTGCTTAAAGAAGTTTTCACTTCAATGATATGTAGGTAACTGAAAAACGTCTGCAATTTGACAAGGAATTCGAATATTTAAAAAAACAACAATGCAACACATAATACGATTTTATGAGAGTATTTCAAAATTATCCAAACATGTTTCAAAATTAGAAAATAAACCGACGCGACGTGTCAGTTTTATTTACGAAAATGTCCCCAAATATATTTCGGTGTGTGTAGACACTGCTACTACTATTTCACTACGAAAGCTTACATTAGGTGTTTTTTTGTTTTAAAGTGAGATCTCACCTCAAAAATAAAACATCTGGTTTAAAATTAAGTTTTATTAATAGAACATCATCGCTCTACCTATTAAGTATTAAACGTAATTAAGAAATTCTTGCTATCGTTTTGTAGAAAGCCAAATAAAATTTAGAGGACGATTAATAATTTAGAATGCGCTTAATAAAATAAACGATACATTCTGCTTATTATACAATTCTACGAAATGCTGCTAGGTAAAAATAATTTAAAACTCAGATAAAGTTATTCACTTTATGAGAATATTGCAAAAATAAACACTTTAATCAAATTGGCTAATATTTGAAGTAAAAATAAATTGACTTTCTTACGCAACATGTCTCAGAGAGAGCAGATATTTAGTTCATTCTTTGCTGTTAGAAGTTATAAAATATAATATATCGAAATACAGTAGGTACCATGTTTTCAGATAAGGTTTACAGTAGGACAAAATAATTAATTGCTCAATAAAAAGTCTATCTTGATAAGAAATGTTCATTTCGTGATAAAACAGAGTTTCCATGAAAAATGTTTCATATCTACCTCCACACAGGGGATCTGAAAAGTAGGTACTTATTACTATTTATTTATTTAAGTATCAAACCAATTAAAACAAAGATTGATTATAATACGTTTTTAATTAAAATCAACAGACATAATATAAAGTATCTTAAGTGAAAATAATTCAACATGAAATTAAAAAAGTAGTCCTATTATTAAAATGTAGGTAAAAATTAAAAATATCACAAAATATCAATCAAAACGTTTTATTTGCATAGCCAAACTATTAGCCTTATAAATGAAGTGTGAACTAGGCTCATTAATACCATAGTTAGAACGATGATATTGCCTATTTCGAGAGGAGATTTTCAACCGAACTAGGGGGAACAATTGGGTGCCATTAATTACAGCATTGATAACCCTACGTAGAAGGTACCTCAAAAATGTAAAGCCAGACTGCTTCTAATCCACTCGTTGTGTGAAGTACTAAAATGCATACAGTGCTTAGTAAATATCACCTTGCCATATAAATTTGAACTTAAACCTGGAAAATATTAAGTAGACATTTGGAAGAAATTATAAACAACGCAAGTGCTTATGAACCTTAAACGTGCAACAATCAGCAGGATTTATCATATAAATACTCAAGTGAACAATGAGATCAACAGACTTTGTTTCACACCCAGTCCTGTTCAACCAGTTCGCTACAGCGCACATGTGCGTAGTATTCCAAGGGTCCTAACTTGCAAACCTGAGTTTCGCAGCACTCATTTGCGTGGACTTGGGGTTCTCCACCTAAAGTAGTAAAGTCGAATCTAAGATAAATTTGTCAAAATTCTAAGAAAGATAATTTCAAAGGAGAATCTGTCAAATAGTTAAAGTGCATTCTAAACTCTGATTGAAATTAAGCTTAACTAATCTGTCGTTAAAATCGTTTAAATACCTATCTAAATTAAATAGCAAAAGCTAACCATAAAGAAAATAAAACACAACTCTCGAACTGTTTTATAAACATTGACCAAGACAAGTATACCTTAACCGAAAAGACAGACGTATTATCATAAACGAGAAAAGTGTAAATTCGTTAAGGCTTAACCAATACACATTGTTATTGATTTCACCAAAGTGTCTTCTTTATCATCTCTTCTCACCTGACGTCGATCGATCCCTAATCTGAGCTAGAAACCCCCACGTCAACCAAAGCGTGGCGTCACGAAATACATTTCGAGCCAGTATCCATATTCTTCTCCTAAATAACCAAATTTAAAACCTGCTATCTTTAGAAACAAATTAGCAGCCGCACCTAACATTCATGATGTAGGAAATGTAAGGGGCTATCTGGGTGCCCATATAAATAATGAAGGCAACTCATCAACGAATATAAAAAGAAGATCAGCGCTTGCCAAATCGGCTATGACTAAACTAACAAAAATTTAGAAAGATAACCACATTATGAAGGCAACAAAATGCAAGTAGTTAGAACACTTGTATTTCCCATTGCCATATACGGAGCGGAAGCTTGGAACTTGAGAGCCGCTGACATGAAAAAACTAGATGCCTTCGAGATGTGGGTATGGCAAAGACTCCTGAGGATCCCTTGGACAGCACGTAGAACCAATGTTTCCATACTGGAAGAATTGGGAATTCAGGAAAGACTATCAACTGCAATAAAGCGGCGAATCCTGAAATACTTTGGACACGTCACTAGAAGGAAGGACGACAACTGGAAAAACTGGTTGCGCAGGGGAAGCTGGAGGGGAAACGACCTCGAGGACGCTGCCCAAGACGATGGATCGACCAAGTTAAGGAATTCATCGGTGCTCCGTTTCAAGAAAACATCAGGAATGCCCCAGACAGGGATAAATGGAGGAACATTGCCCAAACCACAACTTAAATGGCAACCATGAGATCACGACATTTCAGCCATGAAGTATACGGCTAGAGAGGGAGATCTTTACAAATTTATTTTGGACTTTTTCTATCTCTTGAGCATAGCAATTATATGAAGGAGACCAAACAACTTAGCAGTAATCCAGAATGAGTTGGATCAGAGAACAATACACTCCTTAATGGTGAAAATTGAAAAATTAGTTGAGGATACCTTGATGAAGCTAAGTACTTTCATAGCCTTAGATTTAATTTGATTTATGCGACTTGTAAATGTGAACTTATAATTTATCAGAATACCGAGATCAGATATTTCATTTTTGATATTGAGAGGTGTTTGGTCAATCGAATACATGAAGCTAATGGGTTTTTTGTCCTGTAAATGGATCTTATGACACTTGTTTATAATTAGGTCTGCTCGTGTACCCGTCTACTGCCTCCGAAACATATCTGATTATTACACAGAAAGTGAGGCGTAGATGTCAGCAGTGTAAGAATAAAACTAACAGGTATTGCCAACAATGTAATGTATCTCTGCAAGAGAAATGTTTTGTTGACTACCATAATAGGCACGGGTAGCGGGTAGATACCTCTCCCGGTGGAGAGCAGATCTACTTCAGGGACGCGACCCTGCCCACACAAGTCTTGAATCTCCTCACCCACCTAGTACCAGAGGAGTTTCATGATCTTCCTTCTAATCCCACCCAATTCCCACTACGTCTCTCCTACATCCCCATCCTCCACGGAAAGGAGCGGGGCCTTACCGTGGAATACTCTATACCCCAAGAAAACTCCAAATGGAAAAAGGAACGGATGATAATAGAATGCCATGCGACCCGACTAGCACGAGGCGGTGCAGTTCCAGGAGTGTATGTGTGAAATGGGCTACTGGCCATGGTGTGGTGGATAACCGGACCCTCCATGGAAAAGATGCGAGTGGTCAAAATCAAAATCGAAGTTAATCATGCTGAAAGTATGCACATGAGGTGTTCAAGGTCTTAACACTGACGGAAAGCTGAGGACAATTGAAAAAGAAATTAAGAACTTAGCAGTAGTAGGTATCTCGGAAACTCATTGGAAAACAAATGGCCACTTTGCATCAAGCAACGGTAATTTGATTATATGCTCTAGCAACGAACATCAATCAATAAATGGGGTGAGCATTATTGTACACAAACAACTAAAAGACGCAGTTCTTGGATATAACACTACAAGCAACACCTATTAACTTGAATACGATTCAGGTATATGCGCCCACATCAAAATCTACCCAACGGGAAATAGACAACTTTTATGGTAAACTAAACTAAACCATTAACAGCATACCAAATCACTGGTGATTTCAATGCGAAGATTGGTGACACGAGTCAAGATAACCACATGAGAAATGTGGCAGGAAAATATGGCATTGGCAAACGAAATGAGCGGGGAGAAAAGCTCCTAGACATTTGCGCAAAGAACGGTCTCTACATAATTAACTCCCACTTCAAACATCATATTCGAAGGTTGTACACATGCCGATCTCCCGATGGAATCACCAGAAATCAAATAGATTACACCTTAATAGCCAAAATATGGAAATCATGGATACGAGATACAAAGACCTATCCCGGGATGGATTGTGGCAGTGATTACAGCGCTTTAGTCGCAGAAATATGTATCAAACTACGAAAACCAATTAAACTGAAGAATACAACGACGAACAGATGGGATTTGAACAATAACCTCTCATAACGAGATGAAGTCACACAAACTCTGACAAGTTTGAACCTAAAAGGAAGTACACAGATGAATGCAGAACAATTATAGACGAAATTTAGAGACACTCTTAAAGAGGCAGCTGCAAAATGTAAACCCTGCGGAGAACCAAAAAAGCAGTGGATATCTAATGAAACGTGGAATTTAATTTAGAACAGAAAAAAGATTAAAGCGAGGGGTTTAGATAACGAAAATCGCCTCATAGCATACAACGAAATGACAAAAACTATCAATAGAGCTACTCGAAGAGGTAAAGAGGCAGTCATATCGTCAATATGTGAGGAAATCGAAGACGACTCATATAAAAATGAACCAAGGGATCTGTTTCATAAAGTCAAACAACTAACTCGAAAATTCCAACCCCGCTCGCTCCCTGTGAAGGACGAGTCTGGAAAACTTCTCACAAAGGAATCGGAGGTAATAGAGCGATGGCAAAACTACTGCAGTGTTCTAATGAGCGAAGAACACAAAAGTAATCAGATATCAACACAACCAGAACAACTTGAGCCACCGATACTTAGAACTGAGGTGGAAGCAGCTCTTAAAAAACTAAAGAGTAGAAGATCGGTAGGACGAGATGGAATTGTTACTGAGATGTTCAAGGCAACCGGAGAAGTGGGACTAGACATTATCCATCATATCTGTAACAAAATATGGTCAAACAGAAGATGGCCAACAGAGTGGACGGAATCAGTGTACATTCCGTTGCATAAAAAAAGGGTAAAATATGTTTGTGAAAATCATAGAACAATAGCTTTAATAAGGCATGCGAGTAAAATAATGCTCTATATAATTCAAGAGCGACTAAAGCCATATCTACTTCCACACATTTCTAAAGAACAAGCCGGTCTTATCCCCGGTAAATGGACCAGAGATCAACTTGTTAATATTAGACAAATAATTGAAAAATGCCATGAAGGTCATCAAAGGCTTTCGATACCGTCAAATGGAACCACCTATGGATGGTTTTAAGGGAAATGGCAGTAACGCAACTCTTAGTATATTTAATAAAGACCTTATACTATTCGAACAGTGCCTTCGTTCGTATAAATAACGGAACATCAGAGAGCTTTATCATCAGTAAAGGTGTACAACAGGGCTGTATTCTCTCTCCCATCCTGTTTAACATCTACGGAGAATGGATTATCCGCAAAGTAACAGAGAACTGGAATGTAGGTATACCGATAGGTGGTCAGAAAATCTCGAATCTAAGATATGCCGACGACACAACAATCCTGACTAGTTCAGAAGAAGATATGACGGAAATCATACAGCGGATTGAAATATACAGTGAAGAAGCTGGTCTTAAACTTAATCGGTCAAAGAGTTGTATTCTGGTATATAGAGCAAACATCCTACGGCAAGATTTTGAAAATATTCAGGACATACCAAGAAGAGATGAAGTTATTTACCTCGGGGCACGTATTTCGAACACCGATAACTGCTGAAAAGAAGAATAGGGATGGCAAAATCGGCATTATTTCAATTGACCAAAATTTGGAAAGATCACCACATCACAAAACAAACAAAGAAGAGGTTGATGCGCTCCCTAGTGTTTCCTATTGCTACATATGGCTCCGAATCTTGGACACTTAACGCAGCGTGTCGCAGAAGAATTGAAGCTTTTGAGATGATTTGCTACCGACGCATGTTAAGAATTTCTTGTACTGCGCGGAGAACCAACCTCTCCATTTTAAGAGAATTAAATATTGATACCAACCAGCGGCTACTACCGACAATTTATCATCATGTTTCTTTGGTCATGCAATCAGACGAAACGGGACGGAAAAACTGTGCATACAAGGGAAAGTCGATGGTAAAAGAAGAAGGAGTCGGTCACCCATGAGATTCATAGATCAAATAAAAAGTCTCACTAATCTGATGATGAGAGCAGCAGAAGACAGGGAAACATGACGGGCGGTTATCAACTCTGAGTAACACGAGGGGTTACGATACTCGGATTCGAGTTACGACTAAGAGGAAGAAGAAGATAATAGGTAGTTCATAAAATGCATTTAACTTTACATTTTTGTAACAAAGCACTTTTCAAAATAAATAATTTTGATGAATTCAAATGAAATTTATAGAGCTCAATGAGTCGTTAACTACCCAGATCAAATGTCAAAAAGTATGACATGTAGATCAGTCGGTTCCTGTAAAGGCCCTTGTACACGTTTAGCCAACTAGTTGGGCCAATGAGCTGGGCCAATAATAATCATACCGATGACACGTTGCCGTTGCTCAGTCGGCATTGGCCATTTGACGAGTATGGTTGTGGAAACCATCGCAGCCGCGGCACTTTACTTGCACAGCATTTTCAATTTTTAATCAAACGAGAGTGATTAAGAAAAATGGCGCCAAAGAAGATGCTGGATGCTGAGTATTCATCGCAATAGAACAAAGTGATTAGAAAAATACAACCACAACGTGTGAACGCTATTGGCAGATCGGGCCAAGATCTTTTGATGTGTGAGCGAAAAACCGACAACATTCGGCAGGCGGGCCAACGCTGGCCGCCAACGACCAAGTTACGCCAAGTGGTTCTGTACACGTTGGCCCAACTCATTAGCCCAACTAGTTGGCCAAACGTGTACAAGGGCCTTAAAGGAAATTAGTTTATTCGTCACAAGTTAATCTGGGCATGAATGGGTTAAGTAATCAGTAATCGAGCTAAACGATCCATTATGCCATAGAAAAGTGATTTATATATATAAATCACTTTTTTATGCATTATGCACTGGAGCAGAACGATCCTGGATCATTTTACCCCACGCTTTTGTTGGATATGTTTGTTAGTTATTAGAAAACAATCCTGCATTTTAAAAGTCTCTTAGAGCCAATTATAGTTCGAACCTATAAAAAAATATACCAAAGGGAAATCTGGAGGATGAAAAATATGTAAAATTCGATTAAGCTGTCGAAAATGGAATGTTCGTACGGAGAGCTGTCACAAACTTTGATGTATGGCCACCGAATATTAACTACGATAAGAAGGCTCACTCAACGGTAGCAACTTTGATGTGCGTTTTCAGCGAGCGCTACAAAGGAATCGTGGTTTATTTTCTTCGTTGCCTGGTAACGATCGGCGAACTTCGCCGCACACAGGTTGAATTTAAATAAAAGCTGGCCATAAGCGATATTTTCGTTTGCGGTATTAGCGGTATTTTTAATCAAATTTATAACGAAATTATTTATAACACTCTAGTACTCTAGTTGGCTTTGGAAAAACACAATTGATATATTTTGAATTGTTTGCAGCGCCCTGTCAAACTTACGTTATGGTTTTTTATTATTATCACCAAATAAATATTTTTATAAAGTTTGTATTCAACTGGCTGTTTCAAAATTCTATTAACGTTTTTAATTAGTTATTATTGATAACAATACTCAAGGTGTGTAATTACTAATAGTTAAAGAATTTTGATTTTGTGTTAATGATATTTCCGAATACAAATATTCTGACAAAAGGGTGAGCTAGTCTATGGCCGCCGCGTAAAAGGTCGCCTGTCAACATGATTGTTTTATTGGTATCATGGCCTGTCGATATTCTGGTAGTTTTCGCGCGGGGGAGGAGACACACCGTTGACATGCCGCCGCGGAGAGTGATCCTTCTTATCATATAGTTTTGACCAAATACAAAATAAAAAGATAAATACTGCTAACGTGCTAACACTCCGTTGAGGTTATGTGTTGGTGTTATACCTAATTGTGCAACAACTGAGGCCAGATTATCAGAAAATGGCGCGTCGAAATGAGAATCCCTTATTGGCTAAATTTGTAACGTGCGCAGTTTTCTCTGCTGCTGTCTTGTTTGAGCATTTACGTTTCTCTGTTTTTTTGCTTCATATGTTGTACTGAAAATATTTTCAAATGGTTTTATGTCATTTAAATTACCCTTACTTTAAGAACTATATCTGTTGTAGAGTCGTCGGTACGGGTGCGCACGAAATTGAATAATCGATTAAACGCTTAATATTTTAGCAAATAACTGAATAATCGATTAATCGAAATAATCGATTATCGATATTTTCCGAAATATTAATCGATAAGTCGATGAATCGATTAATCGGTAATTTCTTAAAAATGAATCGAATAATCGATTATTTTCGCCCACCCACCCCTAATCCCATAATATTGTAGTAAGTGAAACTGAAGCTGAGATTTCGGTAGAATCATTATTGTTGATGCAAGACTAATGTTATTATTATAAAAAGAGATAATAAATACTTTGGCTGAATCAGCAGATAAAATTTATAATTTAGTTTTAATTTGTAAATATGGCTTTGATATTACCTTGGGATAGTCAGAATATGAGCAAGTGTTTTTGAGCAACAGCTGCACTGATGCTTCTATATTTTTTACTAGTTTCGTCCCTATTAGATTAATTTTTAAAAATAGCGATAACTCTGAAATACATGTATGGCAAAATTGCAGGCCCTCATCAACGTGTTTCTGTCGTCCACTTAACATTCATTTTACTCGTGAGACTCCTGAATTAACCGTTGCAAAACCAAAATTTGGATCATCGAATTAAAAATTTAACACCCATTTTTTTACAACGAAAGATCCCTTAATTTTTAAAACGGCTTAAGAACATACAAATGATTTCTATCGTTAGTGATAATTGATACACCCTATATATAAATATAGATGATGAGCCAAAAATTCAATTATTTGTCTAAAACACGATATATTAAACGTGTAATACTTAATAACTTTTATGTCTTATTTTTGGTAAACCTTATTATGGCCAGCTTTCCTAGAAATTCGACCAGTGTGCGCCGGGTCCAAAGGTCGCATGCCAGTATCATACTAGTTTTCGCGCGGGGAAGGAGGCACACCGTTGACGTGCCGCCGCGGAGAGTGAATCTTCTTATCGTAGTTAATATTCGGTGGTACGGCGTTGAAGCGGCTTATTAAAAAGAAAAGGGCTGATGGTGTTCTTTCAAAAGCTTGGATACGGAAGATCAGGAAGCTGAGTTATTGAGGTACATATGGCTTGTCCAATTACGTTCTAAAATCCGAATCGCTTGACAAAAAAATCCAGCGCATCGTGTACTGGGCATCGTTCCTGGCCATAACTCTAAAATAATTGCAATGAGAGGGCGAAAGCAAGTTTCAATGATAATATATGCCGGTCGTGGAATGTAAACAACACTTGTAGTATGCACTTCTGCTAGTGGAAACTAAATTTACTCCCAGGCTTAATATTCTCCTGACATGCTAATGGTTAGATGAGAATAGATGTTGTTTACGACACGAAATTTAGACGAAAACGATTAAGAACTAGCAGCAACTAGTAATGAGCGTAACAAAAAACACAAATTAGGACTAGCAAAGACTCAAATCTAGATAACTGCAAATGTTTCCTTATTGACACTAGCGAGAACTTATCATTGGACAATTCTTTTTTTTTTTAAATAAAATCATCTGATATTCGACTTTTAGCAGAAACGAAAATTTTAAGAAGAAATACAAACATAAACACAGTCATATTCACCCGTAGTACCTAGAAATATAGTTCAACAAGGAGTTCAAAAGAAACAAGATGATAAAAGAAAAAGAGAAAATGTGAAAATAAACGGGTGCAAGGAAGAGGGCAATGATAAAGACAGGGCGAGTAAAAACGGAAAGACAAGGCTTAAAAATAAATTTAAAAAAAACAAAGACGAATCGACTTCAAGTTCTAAATCGGAAAATGATCCAGAGGGTTTGATTTGTTGCAAATCATACAGCAACTCTGTAAGCGAGGAGGGATGGATTAAATGCAGTGGATGTTTTCAATGAGGCCACGCGAACATGTTCAAGGGTAAAAAATAGTTCAAGATAATTTCATTTGCGATTTCTACAGGGAGGCGCTAAGTAATGTTTCCGAATCACGTTCCGCTTCCACGCGGGTTGTTCTGGTTTTCACAGTAGGAATGTATGGACATGATGGCGCTCCCAGGATCATAACATTTCGGAAGTACACTCCCCGGCCATTTGGATTTCCAGGCGTTGGGTGGCCCTGGGGACTCTTTATGCAACGTTTCACATGCAGCAAGGATGCCAAACCAATTTAGAATAGATTTCTGCAACATAATAGGGCTAAATACAAGCATTAATTCGGTACACCCACATCTACAAATAATATCATATTAACCCTTGCAGAAACACAAGTATGTTCTACAAAAACAACAGTAAACTACCTCTACCATGGTTACGACCTACACTCACGATTTAGACAAGTTCGGAATATGCCTTTTTATCCGGAGCGTCCATTCGTGTCACCGCGAGGTAACACTCGAACCGAACAACCTTGACGTCATGTGGCTCAAGTTACGGAGTTCATATGCTGTCTCTACCGCCCTCCGAGCGATAGAGCCTACCAAAGCTTTTTTACAATACTATCTCCCAGTTTTGATACAATACAAGTCAATCGCCGTAATTCAGGGATAATTATTCTGGGAGATTTCAATGCTCAAAACACCAACTTGCTCAAATATCACAACAAGATCGACAACGAAGGTGCCATCAACTGCAGGCTTATAAAACTTGTAGACGAACCAACCTGGATCTCAGAGAGGGGGAATTTGCCGCTCTCCTGGATCTTTTTCTTCTAACCACAAATCCTGACCAGTACACAATTACATTTGTTCCGCCATTAGGTATCTCCGACCATAAACTAATTACAACGGTTTGTAAACTGCCACTTCTACAGAACGATCCGCCCTTGCTTCGTAAAATATGGCACTGCAATCGTGCAAAGTGGGACAATCTAAGAGAGTTCTACCTAGATTTTCCTTGGCTCAACGTCTGATTTGGCACTGACGATCCGCCAGTCTGCTGCGACGAGATTACACAAGTGAGTACTGGCAGCAAAATCAGACTGCTCAAAATCGCAATTATTTTACCGAAGCGAAAAACAAATACAAACGAGTGATTGACAAAACTAAAGACAAACACAATCAAAGAACCAGGAATAACCTTTTGCAATGTCCCAGTGGTTCCAGGAACTTCTGGTTAGTAGCACAAGCAGTCAGTAATAACTTTACAAAAGCGTCTTTTCCATCTTTGATAGACGAACGCCGCGCCGGCGCCGCGTCTCGGTGACTACAGCTAAGGATAAATAAAACATGCTCGTCGAATTGCTTTCATCGCAATCTATCTTAAACGTTCCTCATCGCAAGGCTCTTCCCACCATATCAACACTATCATGATAGAAGTTGAGTTTCACCACCGTGACATTCGTAAAATCCTCACAGAGCTAGATACGCAAAAGGCATAAGAGCCAGAAAACTACGCCCTTAAACTGTCGCCCCATTGCCTTGCTTCCATTAATTTCCAAAGTCATGGAACGTGTAGTCAATCAACAACTACTCAAGTACCTCGAGACCAACAGAATAATTATTAGCTATAAACAATACGGCTTCCGCAAACAGAGAACGACAGGATATATGTTGGCTACATCACTCATTTATGGAGTAGGACAATTGAGAACTACGGAGAATCTCGAGCGATTGCAATGGATATTTCGAAGGTGTTTGACAGAGTTTGGCATGACGGATTCCTCAACAAACTACCGTACTTGGGACTGTCAGGGTCTCTCTGCCGTTGGCTTGCCAGTTTCCTCAACAACCGAGTTCTGCACGTTGCAAAAGGAGGTGTGTCGTAAAATATTATTTGGCTTTTCTACTAGTTATTTCCTACCGTATATGTTTATATATATTTTTTTTGAAATAAATAAGCAAGTATTATGCCAACATTTTATTGCTTTATTTTTTTATGGCGGTGGCACGCACACGAAAGAGAGATCCTATGGCACTCGACGATCGGTGTGTGTGCGAAGGTGTTCATTGACAAGGTTCTTGAATAGTTGTAGGTTTTAATTAGGGTGGAACAGATGTCATGGGAGTTAGTTCCACATTGATGCAGTGCACCAGACAAAGGTGTCCTTGTAAAGCGGCATTCTAGGTGTTTCTAGTTGTACAACGAACGGGTACGCTCTTGCCGTCTGTCGCGACTGTCTGACAGGCGTCGCTGGCGCAAATCTTGGGAACATCCTCCGTTAAAATATCTTTAAAACAGGGACATCTCGGTTACATGTCTGCGGTGTTCCAGACTATCCAGATCCCTCGTCAACTCCGAGCCGCAGACGAGACGCACAGCTCTCTTCTGAATGGAATCCATCAGCTTTAGGATGTGCTTAAGTGCAGCACCGTATATGTGTGAGCAATATTCTCAGCACGGTCTTATTTGCGCTTTGTAGAGCAAGACCAGCTGCTGCGGTGTAAACAATTTTTTGTTGCGAAATAGCGCAGCAAGCTTCTGCGAGGCTGAGTTTGCGATGTCAGCAACGTGATAATACCAGGACATATTGCTGTTTAACGCGAAACCCACCCGATTGACGAGAATGAAGGAGGCAGGTCGATCCTGACATAATGATATAAGGACCCGCCGTATTGGCTTTCTTGGCAAACGTGGCTGCTTGGGTTTTTGCTGCATGTAACTGGCCCAAATTCCTGTCGCCCCAGGTTCGACCTTTCTCCAGATCTTGATTAATTGTTGTAATCTGCTCCTGTCTGCGGTGATAAGTCTCAGTCGCTGGTAGAGGTTTTTCTGATCTAAATTGGGAGACAAGAGTACTGTCATCTGCAAAACTGTAAATAGAATTATTGGTTTCGGTCAGCAGGTCATTAATATCGATATTGAACAGGGTTGGTAAAAGTATTGCGCCCTGAGGCACTTCCGCATTAATGGTGAATGTGTCTGAGATATGTCCATGAACTGCGACGTGCAGAGATCGTTTCTTAAGAAATCTGGCAAGCCAGTTGCATAGAGATGTTGGCAGTCCGATGGGCGGCAGTTTGTTGAGCAAATCCGTCATGCCAAACTCTGTCAAATGTCTTCTAAATATCCAACGCAATCGCTCGAGATGCTCCATAGTTCTCAATTGCCCTACTCCATATATGAGCAACATAGACCAATATATCTCCTGTCAATCTCGGTTTGCGGAAGCCGTATTGGTTATCTCTAATTATTCTGTTGGTCTCGAGATATGTGAGTAGTTGCTGATTGGCTACACGTTCCATGACTTTGAAGATTATTAGAACCAAGACAATCGGGCGATACTTTGAGGATGTGGTTTTCTTACCTTTTTTTGGAGCAGGTTGTACTCGAGCGACTTTTCAAGAAGATGAGTAAATTCCTTTTCGGTAAGGCAGAGAAGAAAATCTGGAAAAAATGAGTGTTAGTTCGTTGGCGCAGGTTTTTAACACAATTGCAGGTATTCCATCCGGCCTTGATGCCTTTTGCGTATCTAGCTCTTTGAGGATTTTACAAATGTCACGGTGTCGAAACATAACTGATGTCGGATATGGTGGAGGGAGAAGCGGCTTTATCTATACAGGGATCATCTTGCCCCACTAGGCTGGGTAAAACGAGCACTGGGCGATTCTATACAAAGCTACAATTAATAAAGAATAACATATGAGAATGATCTAAGTACCAGTATAAGTAAGATAAGGTCAGTTTTAACCTCAATCGAACCTGTAATTATATAGCTTTAGTACAACTTCAATTCATCATCATCATAATCAAGCGACCAATCGCGTCCACTGCTGGACATAGGTCTCCCGTAGCTTTCTCCATTCTTGCCGATCCTGTGCTGCCTCTATCCAGTTTGTCTTTATCCTTTTGATGTCGTCAGTTCATCTGGTTGGTGGACGGCCTCTACTTCTGTATGCGTCTTGGCGCGGTCTCCACTCAAGTATCCTCTTTGTCCAGCGATTGTCCGAAATTCGCGCCACATGACCGGCCCAGTTCCATTTTAAGGTTGTTATACGGGTAACCGCGTCCGTCACTCCATATCTCTCCCTTAATATTTGGGATCCTGTCTCTTAGCGATATACCTAACATCGACCTCTTCATTTTCATCTGCGCGATACTTATTGTATTTGTAGTGTTCTTTGTTAAGGTAAGTGTTTCAGCCCCGTATGTAAGCACAGGCAACACGCACTGATCGAATAATTTTCTTTTTAGGCATATTGGAATGTCTGACTTAACTGACTGACTGACTTATTGCGCAGCTTTCCAAAGGCCGCCCATGTTAGGCCTATTCTTCTCGATATTTCGCGTGTTCGGTTGTCTCTACCAATAGAGATTTCGTGACCAAGGTGTTTATAAGAGCTTACTTGCTCTATGCTTACGCCGCCTATCTTGATTGCCCCACTCATAACAAGATTTGTCATGTATTGAGTTTTGTTGGTGTTGATTTTGAGTCCAACAGAGTTCGATGCTTCCCTGAGCCTCCGTAGCATTTGTTTTGCTTCGTCCATACTATCTGCGATAATTAATATATCGTCGGCGAATCTCAGATGGTTTAGTTTTTCGCCATCTATGTTTATGCCCATGTCACCAAAGTTGGCCTGTTTGAACATATATTCTAGGAGGATTGTGAGTAACTTTGGTGATATGACGTCTCTTTGGCGTACACCTCGTGCAATATCAAAGTCTTGGGAATCATCTTGCAGCCTAACACAAGCTTTTGCTCCTTGGTACACGTGTTTGATGACCTCGATGTATCTATGATCGATACGGCATTCAGCAAGAGCTTGTAGCATTTTATGCTGGTTTATTGTGTCGAAAGCCTTTTCGTAATCGACGAAAGCTATGCAGAGGGGTTTATTATATTCGATGCATTTTCCGATAAGGGACTTGACTACTTGTAGATGGTCATTTGTGCCAAATCCGGCTCGAAAGCCAGCTTACTCACGGGGTTGATATAGGTCGAATTTATTTGTTAAGCTTTTATTAATGATTCTCATGAATAGCTTATATATATGCGATAGTAAACTAATGGGTCTGTAATTTTGCAGGTTGGTGATATCTCCTTTCTTATGCAGTATTATAATTATTGCCCGATCCCATTGGGAAGGCGTTATCCCAGTTTGTAGGCAACCATCAAATAGCTTACATAATGCATTTAATAAAGTAGTTCCGCAGGCTTTTAGGGACTCGACTGCTACGCCGTCGTCGCCAATTGCTTTATTGTTTTTCATATCTCTTAGTGCCCCTCTTATTTCTTTAGCGTAATATTTGGAATATCCTCGGACCCTTGATTTTGCACTTTATTTATGTTGGTGTCCAAGCTCACTGCATTTTTATCGCTTTATAGTGTCGCGTAGAAGTCTTCTACAACCTTTAATATTTCCATTTTATTTGTTGTTATTTAGCCACTGTTTTGCTAGCTTGGAGATGTGTTTCCTGCCTTCGGAGAATGGCTTCCGTAGCCATTTCATGTCCTTATTTTGCTCAATTACCTTTATGATTTCATTTGTGTTGTATGTTCTTGTATCCCTTCGCACTGCCTTGCATATTTCTCTATTTAGGCGTCTTAATTCTGTTGCGTTTGTTGTATGTTTATTTGTCAGATTTCTTCTCCTTCCTATTAGTTGTTTAGTGCTTGTACTGAGTTTTTCGTTTCGGTGGATGCTTTGTGTTTGGCGTTATTTTACTGCGGTTTTTATAGAATTTGTAATAAGTGCGTTCAGGTCTTCTATATTCGGGTCTAAAACAGTTTCCATATGTGCTAGCTGTGATTTTATTCTATGCTAATACTGGGTTTGATCTCTAAGCTGTTTCCATTTGCTGGATGTTGGTTGTTTAATAAGCTTTCGCCGCTCATTCTTGATATTAATTAAAATTTTGGATCGGACCAGCCTGTGGTCGCTGCCTATTGAGAACTTATTGAGCACAGTTGCATCCCGCACTATTTCCTTTCTGTTAGATATGATAAAGTCGATTTAATTTTTTGTAGAACCGTCGCGTCGGGGCTGGCCCAGGTCCATTTTCGCTGTGGAGTTTTGCGATAGAAGCTGTTCATTGCAAAAAGGTTATGTTGTAGGAGAAATTCCAGAAGCGTTTGACCTGTCTCATTCCTTATTCCGAATCCGTGGGTTCTCAACGATGTTTCGGTTTCGTCTTCCTTATGCCCCAATTTAGCGTTGAAGTCCCCTATTAGCATGCTTTAGTGGGTAGGTTCTTGCTGTATTGCGGTATTTATATCATTATAGAATACTTCCACCTCAGCGTCCGAGGGGGACGTATACCTGGATAATTTTTAACGAGTATCTAGTGTTTAGTTTGTATATGAGGTACATTACTCTATTACTGATACTGTAGATCTTGGTGACGTTTTGTATATGCTTTTTGTGTTCTACACCGTGTCAAATTTAAAGGATTATTTTGCCCCAGTCTCCTCTACCTAAAACGACAAAGACTTGCTATGTTTTGAAAAATGTTCGAAATATGCTAGGAGAAATTTTTATTGCTGCCATTCTTGATTCATTTGCCTTTACACCGATTTTCAAGTTTTGTATAGGTTTGTTCGTACGCCTTTCTTCAATTTTAGGCGAGGAATCGACAACATTTTGCACAATGCCTTCGATAACAAAAGGGAGGCTCTCGGAATCAGAATAACTCATATTGTTTTTTTTTGTCACTAAAACTGAACAAATTGGACGCCAATAATGAAGTTGCCAAATTTAAAAATGCAACATACAATATGCGCGATTACCATGACCAACTAATATGGGCACCGGGTAATTTTGAATTTTTATGTATAAAAACAGTTCTGCTATTTTAGGATAAATCGAATCTATGCAAATAAAATCTATTTAGACTGTCCTAGATTACATTTTGAATAATGGATGTTCGATAATGAAACTTGTGTAACTAAACCACGAGGCGATTGGAAAATTTATGAGCTTCCTAACATATTTATATATACAACAACAACAACAACAATTTATTCAAATCACAATTACAAGTAACTTCACTAGTATCAACATATAGACTGCGATTTAAGGAATAAACGAGTTTGACCTACGCACTGCATGTCGGCAGTAGGTTTACTCATCTCAACTTATCACGCTTTGGCTGATGGCCTACCTAATCTAACTATGTTAAATCCTAGTGTGCTATTTCATGAGAGTACAATCATGTCCCTATGGGTGTCTGACCCTTCGAACGTAGTGCTCATTTAAATTTACCATAAGGCTGGTGTGCATAGTGAGCTTAGGATGCAGTTTACTTAGTGTGCGGCCGGAAACAGAGGAAAAACTGTTAGAAAAAACCTCTTACACGTTTCTTTGGTTTTACTAGAAAACGGTCGGGGGCGCAATTCTGCGTCCTTTCGTGCAGGGTAATCTTCACTGCCTAGGCTGCAGCCTATTCGATCAGGCTCGCAACAGGCGAGCCCTGCCAAGATTTGCCTCCAGCTAAGGACGCGCAGGCAGCTGATTCGTCAAGTGTCTTAGGCTATTACTACCTCACGGTTAGCCTTGGTTAGTCCTATTTATGTTATGTGCTATTTATATACTACTATTTACAAGGTAATCTATTATCTACATGAGTCTTCCTATACAAGATTACATTGATTGACCATTCAACCGGTATGTAGTGTACCGTGAGTCTGTGACGTCCGTTTGGTTAATAGTGGTCCTTATTTACTAGACATTTATCATATTAGGGACATATCTATGATATCTACTATTTACAATATGTATATTAGGTACTATGTACATTCACCATTAGCGTAGCGTTAACGGTGATACCACGCGATAGCAAACCGAACGCCATTGTGCGGGTGGAGTTACCAATAGTTACGTCGATCCAAGTTCGCTCCGAGGAGCGACGCACCATACGCGCTGCGATCCCTGACTGCCTGTCGAGCAGACAAACGAACAGCTTGTCGCGTGCCCAATACAATGGCGTCGTGAGAAATCGTAGAGGCTCGGTACTTGCCAGGCTCTGGCAGGCTGGCATATCGCACAATGTTTCGCGCGTTATGTGTGTTTGAGACTAATAATTAAATTTAGTCGAATCTTTTTCTACTGTCCCTCAGATGTGCATAGTTGTGTAATTACTGTAATTACACTTACCTATGATTTCTGGTAGTTGTTTGATACTTTTTACTCTGACTGAAGGAGATGTAGCTCTGTCTAAAGAACATTATGTGCAGTTCCTATGAATGCACTATGTTTAGGGCTATATTGTTGCTATTCAGGAGGCCGCGGATTTTGAAAATATAGTGTCGTTGCCTTGTGTACAGGTCCGTGTTTAGGTCTGGGCCCCAGATTTTCGCGCTGATTCGCAATGCCAGCAGTGATCTGCGAGCCGCGAATACCGGAATCAAAGAACTTGCACGCTGTCTTGTCAATATGTACTTCGACTGTTTCTATGTCAGCCCAGTCATGCATGTCAGTGACTCTAGTGTAGCGACTCGCAGAAAAGGCTGCTCTTAAGTATCTATTTTGGATTGTCTGGATAGCATTCTTATGAGTTTTGGCTACAGAACTCCAAACAGGGGACCCATACAGCAGGGCAGGCCTGATAATTGATTTATAGAGTATTATCTTGTTAGTGGGACTTAAAAAGGATCTAGGCCTAATAAGCATGTTAAGACTGTTGTGTATTACCGCGTTTTTTCTCTTTATTTCAAGAATATGCTTGCTGAAATTTAGCTTTTTGTCAAAAACGATGCCAAGATATTTGACCTCGTTTTTGACATTTATAGTAGTTCCTTGTATATCAAGTGGCGTAATTTCGGTGTCCTTGCGCTTTCGCGTTAAAATTGCCAACTCAGTTTTCGGAATATTTAAATTAATTTTCCAACTGTGGTAGTAAGGTAGGAGGACATCCAAATGATCCATTAGCTTAAGTTTTGCTGCCTGCGCAATGCGCGATTGCGCATAGATTGCCGTATCGTCGGCATAGAGCGCTATGCGGGATTGAGGGATCGATGGGATATCCGCGATATAGTAGTTGAAAAGCTGGGGGGACAGGACCGTACCCTGCGGTACACCGGCTCTAAGAGGCCTTATGGCCGACTCAGCCCCACCGGCGCGCACGGAAAAGGTGCGTTCGGCAAGGTATGACTGTATCAGCGCTACCACATGTAATGGAAAACCGTACTTTGCGTACATCTTATACAGTAGGCCGTCATGCCATACCCTGTCGAAAGCCCGCTCGATGTCTAGGAGGAGGAGTGCCGTGCTTTGTAGTCGATTGAAGCCATCGAAGGTATCTTGAACTATTTTCGCTGCTAACATCGCAGTGCTATGCCTAGCCCGAAAGCCAAACTGTTCATCTGGCAGTACTTTTAGCTTATTGGCAATGTCCCCCATCCTAGACAGGATGAGCCTTTCTGCCACCTTTCCCATGGTAGGTAGCAGGGAGATCGGCCTATAAGAGCTCGTGAGCTTTGGATCTTTTCCAGCTTTGTGCAACATGATTATTCTCGCGCGCTTCCAGGGTATCGGGAAGTGCTGGAGGCGAATAATGGCGTTGACAATATGCATGAATTGGATTAAGGATTTGTTTGGTAAGTTGCGTAACGTTGAGTTGGGTAAGGTGTCATGTCCTGGAGCTTTGTTTCTGGGCAGATGGCAAAGAGTTTTCCTGAGTTCAGCAGGGGTAACAAGCAGCTTATTCCAGCATGACGGAGGAATAGGGTATCTCTGACTTTTGAATTTAGCTGTTGTTTCAGTTATTCTTGTATGGAAGGGTGTGGTATCCGGGTTTTCACCATGAATGCCCTCCAGGAAGTCCGCGAAGGCCTCCGCCTTGCTCTGATCGTCTATAGCCTCCATACCATTATGTTGGATGGTTGGCAGAGACGCGAAGGTTCCGCGGACGCTCCTGGCAAGCCTCCAAAGGGAGCCGTCATGCCTACTTATGGAGTTTATATACTGCATCCATTTAGCAGTTTTATACTCCTGGATTTGGAGTTTGATGGATTCCGTTAGAGCATTCATACGTACACGGTCAATATATGCTCTATTTCTTTGCCATCTGCGCCTGACTCTGTTTCTAAAGCTGATTTGGTCTAGGATATGATTAGGAAGGGTGTCAGCAGGGTGCTCTTTCCTGACTGTATGAGCTAAGGTATCTCTGATACGCTGGATGTTCGAGGTAAGTATATGAACTTGTGCCTCTAATTCCTGGACAGTGTCTATCTGCCTGGGGATCACTGTCACCTCGTTGAGTCTTCGTCGGAACTCCTCCCAGTTGAAGTTTTTATATGAGATACAAGTTTCCTTGTTCTCGCGATGCCTTTCTCTTAGGCAGATAAGAACTGGGAAGTGATCCGAATTTAAAGCATCCAGTGTGCGGAGAGGTGCAATGTCAGCAATCCCCCTCGTGACAGCAACGTCCAGGAAGGAGGCACTGTGAGTGTATGTGGAGTGATAAGTGGGAGATTCGGAACGGTGGAAGAGAAAATCCGGGTTACTTTCTATTATTGAATGTAATATTCGGCCTGCTCTATTTGTCGCTCTGCCGCCCCATTCTACATGGTGAGCGTTTAGGTCGCCAATCAGAACAGTCCTCTTATTGTTAGGGAAGAAGCCAAGGAAGTCTTCGCGGGTGAAGGGGGAGCGAGGGGGGGCATATGCCCCGACAATCCGCAGGCCACTCTCAAGCTCGATGCAGACATGGTCTACAGGGATGTCGATATTGGGGACCCTCTTATAGTTTAGTGACCTACGGATTAGGCAGGCCACACCCCCCGCTCGCGGATTCGGTCTCTCAAATCTCTCGATTTGGTAGCCCCGAATCTTAAGTGTGAACCAAGGTTCTATGCGGGTTTCTAATAGAAAGATAACCTGGAAGGGATTATCATGCATGAATTGTTTGAACTCGCCCAGTTTATTTCTGATCGAATTGCAGTTCCAACTACATATATGGAACATTTATTATAATACATTAAATATTATACTTATCGAGTTCATGTGAGAAAAATCTCACGGTAGCCTGTACAATGGCAATTTTATCGCCATTGCAAGCCTTTAACAACGAGAGGAACTCGTCAAGTGCGAAAAAGAGCTCGCTTATATATACAGTTTTAAAGAATCATCCTATTTTTAAACGAATATTTTGTAAATATATTCCCGTAGATGTAAGCGGTAACTAAAATATCTAAAATTAAACTTTTGCTTTTTCAGCCTCATAACTTTAAGGTACACAGCTCCAGTAAAATGGCTGTTCATGAAGAGACACCAGATGGGAGCCATAGGCCAGAAACTTGTGAAACTGCTTTTCGATCTCAACTTCGAAAGTCATCCAATATTCGTTCATTGTTTTTCCAATGGTGGAGCATTTCTCTATCAAAATTTTTCTAACGCTTTAGACAACCACGGTAAACCAGTTGAGGTAAGTTAATATTTGAAAACTCATGTGGTATTATATAGCAATTAAGACGACACTTTTATCGAAGTTTTGTGCGATATTTCTGACGAATCTAATTTGAACCTATGATTAGATTTATTTTGTATTTATTTTCATTTGACTGCTCTCAATGGCGAAAAGCTTATTGCCAGAGACAATCTAAGGGGGTGGCAAAGGTAGGTAATGAATTCATCCATGGTCGGTGTAAATATAAAAGAGGAACACTTATGATGAATATATCTTAGATCAAATGTTGGAACTAAGTGTCTACTTCCAAAGTTATAAAACGTTTTTATGCGAGTTCTGTATGTAGTAAAAGTATGTATTTTTTATTTGTATGAGAGATAAATTTAGAATATTACATATATTTTTAAATACATAGGACTTTATAAGGAGGTCTTGCTGAATTTCTTTTTAAAAAACGTCGCTTCATCTCTTTACTTTTTCATACGGTGATGCCAAAATCACAATAATTAATAGCCTCTAAGGACCGCAAGATCAATCGATTTTTTTATGGCGGTGGCACACATACTAAAGGGAGATCCTATTGCACTCAACGAGTGGAGTACGTGCGAAGATGTTGATTGACATAGTTCTTGAATAGCGATAGGTTGTAGGTGAGAAACAGATACACTGGGATCACTCCCAGGAGACTGTTCCACAATGATGCAGTGCGCCAGACAAAAGAGTTCTCGAAAAGTGATGTTCTAGGTATTTCCAGTTGTAGGACGAACGAGTGTGCTCTTGCCGTCTGCCGTGACTCTCACAAGCGTTGCTGGAGGCGAAATGAGGGAACATCTGCCGCATGCCATATGTTTGCTGTGTTCCAGACTATCTAGATCCCAACTCAGCTCCGGGTCACCGACGAGACACACAGCTCTCTTCTAAATGGAATCCAGCAGGTTTAGGGTGTGCTTTGGTGCGACACCCCAGATCAGGGACGGATGGGACTCTACTGACTGGCCCGGGAAAGTTACTTAAGAGGCCCCCCACCCTATGTAAAAACTGAGTGGTGTCAATGGTGTTTTCTATAAAATTTGTTACCATAATAATTTAAATGAAGAACAACATGTATTTATTTTTTGACATTACACTTTTTTAATATTTACATAAAAAAACATACCACATACGTATTAAAATAAATACATAAACTAAACTAATTAAATTAAAAAACATGTTTATAGATATTGACCTATCTATAACTTATAAAAAATAAATACAATAGTATATTATGACATAAGTGTATAAGAGGGCCTTTAAAACACGCGCGACATATTTCAAAACACGACGCGCAGCGGAGTGTTTTGTAAGTCGCAAGGGCTTTAAAGGCCTCTTATACACGTATATCATACGCTATTTTCTGACCACCAATCCTGACCAGTACAAGGTTACATTTGGTCCGCCATTAGGTACCTCCGACCACAAACTTATTACAACGCCACTCATACAGAAGGATCCACCATTGCCTCGCAAAATATGGCATTACAATTCTGCAAACTGGGACGATCGAAGGCAGTTCTACCTAGATTTTCCTTGGCTCGACATCTGCTTTGCCACTGACGACCCGTCAGACTGCTGCGAAGAGATCATGCAAGTAATCTCCTCAGGAGTGGAAGCATACATCCCAAATTCCATCAAGTTACCATCAAAAGGAAAGCCCTGGTTCGACAAAAGATGCGAATGCGAAAGAGCTGTAGGAAGGAAACAGCAAGCCTATAAGTACTGGCAGCAAAATCAGACCGCTAAAAATCGCAATTATTTTATCGAAGCGAGAAACGAGTGCAAGCGTGTGATCGACGAAACTAAGGACAAACACAATCAAAGGATCAGGAATAAACTTTTGCAATGCCCCAGTGGTTCCAGGAATTTCTGGTCGGTAGCAAATGCAGTAAGTAACAACTTTATAAAAACGTCTCTCCCATCTTTGACGGACGAACGTGGCATCACGGCGACTATAGCCAAGGAAAAAGCAAACATGCTCGCCAAAATGTTTTCATCGCACTCTACCTTAGACGTGCCCCAAGGCAAGACTCTCCCCACTATACCGAACATCAACACCACCATGGAAGAAGTCAAGTTTTCTCATCGTGATATTCGCAAAATCCTTAAAGAAATAGATACGCAAGAGGCATCAGGACCGGACGGAATATCTGCCATCGTGCTAAAGGACTGCGCCAACGAACTAACACCCGTTTTTTCCAGGCTTTTTTCTCTTTCTTACAGAAAAGGGATTTACCCATCCTCTTGGAAAGTCGCTCGAGTGCAACCTGTTCCAAAAAAAGGCAAGAAAACCACGCCCTCAAACTATCGCCCAATTGCCTTGCTTCCAATAATCTCCAAAGTCATGGAACGTATAGTCAACCAGCAACTACTCAAGTACCTCGAGAGCAACAGAATAATCAGCGATAATCAATACGGCTTTCGCAAAGAGAGATCGACAGGAGATATACACAGTAAAAAATTTCATGGAAAATTTTACACGAAAAGTGGTCTATATAAGGCCACACCAGATTGTGTACATTTCACACCAAGAGTTTTGGTAAATTTGACGAGAACTAGCGTGTACAATGTACACAAAAAAGTGTTAAAAATAATACACCATATCGTGTAACTCTTACACTAAGCTATGTTAAATATACACACAACAGTGTAAACGTGCGTGTTCAAGTAAATGTATTCGTGTAAAGTTTACACAAAACAGTGTTAATTAGAATACACCGAATCGTGTTAGTGTACACATAACCGTGTAACCTATTTATATGCTTGGTAATTTATACTTATATACATAAAGGTGGTAGGAATTAGGAAGGTGAATAAAAAGTTTTTATTTCTGAATCTTGTTTATTATATAAAATAAATGAAACTGTACATGGATGGTATATGGACCAACTATAAGACGAGTGTTCCGTTTAAAAAATGTTATTTGATCCCTATCACGCTTTTGTGGGTCTCCTATATACATAAAAATGTAATATAAAGTAGCTTTTGGTATCTTTATAGATTTTTGCTAACGAAAGTGCCGTCTTATAGTATAGTATTTTATTGTAGGTATTTACATATTTTAACTTACAAGCACATTTTATTGTATTTACATATTTTAACTTACAAGCAACACATATCAGATGGCAAGAGCACACCGGTTCGTCATACAACTGGAAACACCTAGAACATCGTTTTACAAGAACTCCTTTGTCTGGCGCAATGCATCATTGTGAAACTCACTCCAGGGACTCCTGTTTCCCCCTAATTACAGCCTACAACTGTTCAAGAACCGTGACAATCAACATGTTCACACACACCGTTCTCCGAGCGCCATAGGATCTCTCTTTAATACAACTCTGACCAGCACTCATTTTTATAGTTGTAACCAACACGATGATTGAAAACAATATGGCCTCTTATACAAGGGAAGGCAAAGGACGCGTAACAAGCAACCCGACACACTCTTGGGTGTATAACCGTTCGTCCTAGCGTGTAAATTTATACATTTTTGGTGTACATGTAATGAGAGTGGTGTAAAAAATTACCCATTTTCGTGTAGAGTAACACGGAACCAGGACAAAACTTGATTTAACACTGTATTGTGTAAAATATCATTTTACCAAATTAGTGTTGGTTAAGAGGACGGCACTTTACGAATAATGGTGTACAATTTTTACACACAATGCGTTTACCACTCTGTCGTGTAACTATACACGAGATTTTTTTTTACTGTGTATTGGCCTATGTCACTCATATATGGAGTAGGGCAATTGAAAACTACGGAGAGTCTCGAGCGATTGCGTTGGATATTTCAAAGGCATTCGACGGAGTTTGGCATGACGGACTGCTCAACAAACTGCCGTCCTTGGGACTGCCCGCCTCTCTCTGCAGCTGGCTGGCCAGTTTCCTTAAGAACCGATCCCTACACGTTGCAGTCGATGGACACATCTCGGACACATTCACCATCAACGCGGGCGTGCCTCAGGGCGCAATACTTTCACCAACTCTGTTCCTCATCTATATTAATGACCTGCTGATCGAAACGAATAATCCTGTTTACAGTTTTGCAGATGACAGTACCCTTGTCTCCCACTTTAGATCAGAAAAACCCTTACCAGCGACTGAGACTCATCACCGCCGACAGGAGCAGATTACAGCAATTAATCAAGACCTGGAGAAAGTTCGACCTTGGGGCGACCGAAATTTGGTCCAGTTCAATGCAGCAAAGACCCAAGCAGCAACGTTTACTAAGAGGGCCAATACAGCGGGCCCTGACATCATTATGGCAAGATCGACCATTCCTTCATCCTCATCAATCAGGCTGCTGGGTGTCTCGGTCAACAGCAATATGTCATGGCATGACCATGTTGCTAACATCGTAAAATCAGCCTCCCAGAAGCTTGGTGCGCTATTTCGCAACAAAAAACTTTATACACCGAAGCAGTTGCTCTTGCTGTACAAAGCGCAAATAAGACCGTGCTTAGAATATTGCTCACATATCTGGGGTGCCGCACCAAAGCATACCCTAAAGCTGCTGGATTCCATTCAGAAGAGGGCTGTGCGTCTCGTCGGCGATCCGGAGTTGACCCGGAATCTGGATAGTCTGGATCATCGCAGACATGTGGCCGAGATGTCTCTGTTTTACAGATACTTTCACGGCAGATGTTCCCAGGATTTGGCCCGCATAATCCCGCCCCTGGCAACTCCTGTCAGACAGTCCCGACAGACGGCAGGAGCGCACCAGTTCGTCGTACAACTAGAAACACCTAGAACATCGCTTTACCAGAACTCCTTTGTCTGGCGCACCGCATCACTGTGGAACTCACTTCCAGGACATCTGTTTCCCACTAATTACAACCTACAAATATTCAAGAACCATGTCAATCAACATCTTCGCACACACACCGCTCGTCGAGCGCCATAGGATCTTCCTCCCTTTAGTGTGTGTGCCACTGCCATAAAAAAAAATATATATTAAACTTAAGGGATATATTGACGAATATATTAATCTGTCACATTTGACATGATCAAATGTTTCTATAGCAACCTATAAAAAAAGTAGGCGCGGTGTATTTAGACCGCAAAGTATAATGGATTGCCGCTTGAGAAAGAATGTTACTGCGCGACGCGTAGCGGAGCGCAGTAATCTTTCGAAAACGGCAATCTTACTTTGCGCTCGAAAAACACGCAGAACTTTTGCTACAGCCGCATTTTTAAAATTAAATGCGCATTTTTGTCTATACTTATTCTGAAATTTGCAAATGACTGTCAGTTTTGACATATTATATTCGGGCTTCGGGCATATTTAGAACAGGATTGCCAGCAACAAACTGTAACAAACACACGACTGTCATTTATTTATCTTCGGTTTCCATGACCATTCATAGCACCCTCGACGGAAAAAGTGAGAATTTTCTTTTCCATGTTCGCGCTAGAGCGCAAAATAAGGATCCACGGCATTCGTCGATTTTGCGATTTAATTTCAATTTAGTAATTAGTTATTTTGCGCGCGGCTGTGGAAAAACATCATTTTAAGCACGCTGCAGCGTGCGATAATCGTTGATTATGATGCATGCGTAATAAAAAATATTAAAACTATTAGTAGGAAGGTAGATAATATAGCATATACTTCATCTAAAGTCTAATTATATTTTATAAAGTCCAATATGTATATGTAGAATCTAATATAAAAGTGACGTTTTTAATAAGCTACTAGTAGCGGCGAGAGCATCAATAACTTTGTAATTATCCACACGATTTAATAAGAATTTTTCTGTATTCATAATCATTAAAGCTTCCAGTCTTTCATCAGAAATACGATTTCTAAGCCTATTCTTAATGAACTTCAGTGCCGAGAAAGACCTTTCACAAGAAACTTGGCTAATCGGCAGTGTTAATAAATACTGATATGCAACAGCAAGGGTCGCATAAGCCCCTTGATACATATTGTACAGGGTGTCCGGTTAACTTTTTTATTTGCCCTCGTAATAAAAAATTGTAAATAGAAAAGTTGTAAGGATTTTTATACAGTTTTCTGCGGTGTTGCTAGAAAAACAATTGAACATCGAAATTCTACTGTACAGATTAAATTAATGTTTTTTTTTAATGGGACACCCTGTATATACTTCTGCATATCGATAGAGCTCTTTAAAAACAGTTCAGTAATATAAAGTTTGTTGGGTCCAGCTATAATAGTTACCACGTAAATTGCAAGAATGTCGGGTATCTGATTATTACTGCACCCTCTCCTAACTTCTTTATTTGGTAAGCTAGAAAAAAATTCTTCCTTCAGAAGCTTTTCTGATGTTCAATTGTTTTTCTAGTGACACCGCAGAAAAGCTTCTGAAGGAACCTACAACTTTTGTAAACAACATTTTTTCTAGCTCACCAAATAAAGAATTTAAGAGAGGCGACATTCTTGCAATTTACGTGGTAACTATTATAGCTAGACCCAACAAACCTTATATTACTGAACTCGTCTTAAAGAGCTCTACCGATATCCGGAAGAATATACAGGGTGTCCCATTTAAAAAAACATTAATTTAATCTCCACAGTAGAATTTCGATGTTCAATTGTTTTTCTAGTAACACCGCAGAAAACTGTACGAAGATCCTTACAACTTTTGTACTGATCATTTTTTTATACGAGGGCAAATAAAAAAGTTAAAGGGGGGTTACATTTATAACCGGACACCCTGTACTTTAACATAGGAGTGTAGGCACATGTAGGACAGTTCTGGCAGTATTTACCAGTTTTGCTGGTGCACCCTTCTGAAGCTGGCATCGATGGCATCTCTTCATCTTCTGAGGAATCTATCAATTCAGGTACTTGATAATTAAAACCGTATGCTTCCTTGCGAGATAGCTTGGCCGTATCCCATATATTTGCGAAATTTGCTAGTTCTTCTTTTAGGCGAGGTGAAGTTGCTAATAAGTAAAATTTAATTAGTCTACCAGCTAAGATGTCCATGCAATTATTTGGTAGTGTCTCTTTAATGTCTTTAAAGTGTTTAGGATCTAGAACAGCTAAATCTCTGCAAAGTTCCAGGTTCCTGGAAAATCGGTTTTCCATTGAAGATACTGCAATATCCATAAATTAAATGTCGTGACTCTGAATCTATCGAGCTTCTGCTCCGGAACTTCGTCTTTAGTTGTCTCATCAGAGTGTTTCTTAACGTTTCGACGGCGGATAATAGGAACATCATCTTGTGTTGTGATATCTTCTAATTCTTCAAATTCATCGATCTTGGTGTTTGCCCAAGCAATAAATGTTTTCGTGGCTTGTTGAATTAAGGTGAAATTTCTTTATACTACATGAAGATCTTCAGTGGCTTTCCGGACCATAAAAGTGCTCTTTAGGAGATCTAAATCTTTTGTTTGCAAATAGCTAGAAAGAGGGCCAGTAATAGAGAAAATCTTTAGAGAAATTTGGGCAGTCAATAAATTTTCATACTTTATGAGCCCTTCTTTATGATTTTTAGCAACAGCTCTGATCTAGAGTGCATCTATATATATAGATGATCCGGGGTCATTAAAGTTACCAAATAACTTTCTAAGTGTGTGTTCTTTAGCCCACCAACGCGTTTCACCTATAGTCTGTAGTTGGACGTTTACCGGTGCCCCGTGCGCCACGCGACTGGATTCCCGGGAACCACCTAACTGAGATCGAGATTCGAGCGGCAGCGACAGATATTATTTTGACTTTCCTCGGGGTATTTCATTTATACAACTTGGCAACCCTAGCCCTAGCACCTAGTCACTTAGTCACTTCACTTACCATAAGAAAATCTCTTCTTTACTTGCATCCTCAGTAGATTCATAATATCATTGTTTTTATACAATGATAATATCTATAATAGATATTATGTATCTACTGTATACACCTATTTTTCAGTACACACACTGCACTTATTTTTTTAATAATCGTGTTATGATATGTTACTGCGTTTAAAATAGAAATATTCGGTAATTACCTAGAATCGTTTCTTTCGGATCCACTATCCATCCATTAACTTAAACTTACAGACAGACACATATAGACAGTAATCAGTAATGACATTCACTCGTATAGCGGAATTGCTGCGTTGCCAGTTGCAATTGTTATTTGTTACGTTTAAGACCAGGTTTCTAACCTACCTATATTATATACTTTTCTATTTAAATTTAGATTTATGTGGGATAGATTAAGATTGACATTTCCTCCAAGTGAGAGAGTCATAATTATAGACCGAGAGCCAAGAGTCTAGAGGCCTCAACAAATTTTATTAACACACGGTATTTAATTCTTAGACATGTGGCCCATCTGTTGTTTGCAGCAGTAGGGGCCCCATGCTGCCCCACAGTAAGAGGCCTCTCGGGAAATTTCCCGTTCTCCCGGCCGCCCCATCCGTCCCTGCCCCAGATGTGTGAGCAATATTCTAAGCACGGTCTTATTTGCGCTTTGTAGGGCACCGAGACATCCAGTAGTCCGATTGACGAGGATGAGGGAATGGTCGATCCTGCCGTAATGATGTCAGGGCAAGCCGTATTGGATTGGGTTTTTCCTGCATTGAACTGGACCAAATTCCTGTCGTCCCAAGTTCGAACTTTCCCCACATTATGATTAATTGTTGGAATCTGCTCCTGTCTGCAGTGATAAGTCTCAGTCGCTGGTAAAGAGAGGTCTTTCTGATCTAAATTGGGAGACAAGAGAACTGTCATCTGCAAAACTGTAAACATGATTATTGGTTTCGCTCATTGGTGCTTGTTAGTGTTAGCCTTTTATTATACATATCCCTCACCCCTTTTATTATACATATCCCTCATCCCTTGCCGTCAAGAGGAGCTAATAAAATACTCCGTCCGTCGAGACGAGGGACCTCGAAATAAGACGAGAGACAAGAACTTCTCGTCGCGGCAACATCAGTAGCAACTAACAGACTTTCTTGGAATGAATTAAGGCGATGCTATTCATCATGCAGGAAACCGTGCTGTTGGAGAAACGCTGAGAGAAGAGCTCTCAATAGCCTTGACCCTGCATAATGCCACGAAGTTACAACATATCTAAACGTTCTGGTTAAGAACTTAAGTATATATGAAACAGTCTCGTTGTCAGAGGAATTTGAATTCACAGAATGTGAGCTTGGAGCATATAAATTTACTATCTGGGACCCATGTAGATAACCTTTTACCTCTCTTTCGGTTGATAATTGTATTTTTTGCACTCCTGGAGATTCCTTGATGCATTCTAATAGGCTTTCGTGGAACAGCGAACACAATCTGTCGGATTTTTGAGGTGAAAGGAAGCCTCAGCATAACTAGATCGACATAGCTTAGATATCATATTAAAGATTAGAAAAGTAATCTAAGTCATAAAAAATTAACTGCTTTTACTCCATTCGCTTTTCAAGTTAGGAGCCTCAAGTTATCAAAGAGAAGAAGCAGCTGTATACCTACTTAGAGTTAAGGCTGCAAATGATGCTAATCATCGAAAAAATAGAAGATTTGTACGGCATAATAAGGCCTTGTTAGTTTGATATTTTTCTGAGAAAATCTGTGCAAATATATATTATTTTGTATTCTACAATTTTGAGTTAGAGGCCAGATTTTCGTTAAATCCCTAGTTTAAAGTTAGAATTGGATTCAATTCTGAGGTTATTGCGGAATATGAGTTTATTTATTATCATTATCTAGATGGATAATTTGCATTGCTATTCACACGAGCACTTTCCCGATCACTCACACGGGTACTGTTTTCTTCTAGCGGGGGACAGCCTCTGTCATAGTTCCTGTTCTCTCTTCTCACACCAGGTCTCTGCCATGCTGGTCGCACTGGGGGCCGCGCCAGCATGTAGGTCTTGGCTGGAGTTCTCTGCGGTTGTTACTGCAGCTGGTCCACTTTGAAGATAAAGACAGGGCAGGCAACATCAGCCATTACAATTGACACATTTCACTGTGTTGCTCGTACACTCCGCAGATCTGCGGTAGTCTCAGGAGACTCGGACATTCATTATCGTCTTACAGCTTTGATTCAAGTGCTTTAGAGTCACACCGGCTTCTGTCACTACTCAATATAGTGGAGTCCTCTTCTTCTTCATTAGATAAATCTCTTTTATATTCATGTTGTATTCATCTATGAGAGCATTTCTGATTTCTGGGAGCTGGATGTCCCCATCTAGGCCTTTTAATACAAATGCGTGGGTTCTGGCTGCTTTGTCGGCGTAGAAGTGATACTTCATCCCATTCGTATTAAACATCCTCTTTAGGTTGTTCCAATCCTTGCTTTATTTGCACCAAACAATGACTGAGTTGCGGGTATATTTGAGTTTAAAGTCTCGGATGTTTGCTGCTCTTAATCTAGCAGTAAATTCGTCGTGGTTGACTAAACCAGCCTTAATTACTATTGGCGGCGGCGGAGTAGGCTTAGCTCGAAGTGCGGTCTTCGGCTTGGGGATGTCCCTTGATGTAGGAATAGATCCTTGCAAGGCTTCAGAACTGCCGTCATCATAGTCTCTGAGGGCCGGGAAATTGTTACTCGTTTTCATGGCAGGCTCACCACCAACATCCAAGTATACTTGCCGTATGTTGGGCTTAAATTTGAGTGTTTTTAGCGGAACTCTGAATTGCGGCTTTGAACTTGACGCTTCAGTTACCTCCATGGGCGTGTCCAACGAGGTGGTCTGATTTGGGGGAGGAGTCACTTCAACTACAATGGGAGGAGCCTCGACGGCTAATATCACCAGTTGCTAACTGCGTAGTTGCACGCCACTTTTTTCATCGGACTTTGGACTTTTGGTGACTTTTCTTTTTCAAGTACGTTGGGGAAGATTCCTTCTTCCCTTTTGCTAGGGCTACTGTTGCCGTCCAGGCTCTCCTGGATTTTTGTCCGAGTCTTTCGGGTCTATTTTCTTTCGGTTCTTGATACGCATCGGATGTACCTCAAACGTATGAGCTCTTCCCCTGTAATATGCCTCTTCAAGATCGGTGTGTGGGCGATCTCTGCTATCGGAAAATACCGAGAGCTAGTGATGACACTCGCGGCATCTGGGATTCTCTTGGAAAGTAGGCACTAGTTTCTCTATTTCTCTGGATTTATCTCTGAGAACAGGGGAGTCCCGTGACAACTCTGATGCGTCGCGTCGTCGCCTGTCTCGGATATTACTGGAGGCCCGGTGATCCGTTCTGAGAAAAATATAAGACTCTTAGTCCACTACTTGAATTTGTTTAGAAATTCAGGCTAGACCATAGGGAATACACCAAAAAACTCGATATTAACTATAACCGTGTATTTAGTACGCGATAATGTGGTCTTAAACGTGTGAGGGCTCATTTTCAGAAGGCCCCTCTAAATCCTGATGCACTCGGAGATGGTCAGAATGCAACTGATTTTCATTAAATTCCTACTGTAAAGTTAGGATTGGATTCAATTCTGACTTTGATTGCGGCATGTAAGTTATTTAGAACCAGAATATGAAAAAAATAGATGTAATCTCCTGCATCGTTGAAATTTTCATGAAAATGTCTCGACATTTTTGAAAAAATGCAAAGTGTTTTTGAAGAAAATTTTACTAGCGTCCGTTTTTTTTTAAATAATATTATTTTATTTTTTAGTTGAAAGGAGTGGTATTTGACTCAGCTCCCGGCAAAAGGAGAGTGACAAGTCTGTTTCGGGCACTGACTGCAATTTTGGAAGGCAATATGCTGTACAACATTTCAATTTCATTTGTAATGACAATGTTCCTATCTGTTATTTGGCTCTATGAGGTAAGTAAATCACATCTTTTTAGACACTTTCTTCTATAATTGGTTTTGATATTTTGTATATTGAAAAATGTCACCGATGGTTTTCTTCAGTGATTAGTAAAACAACGCCATAAATTTACATCCAAGGGTTAAGCCACAAATTGAAAATAAAGTTCTCCTGTAAGCACTCTTATCTATGAACATTGGACAAATTCATAATAAAGGGAAAATTACAGCAATTATTCCTTCTAGCCTAGCATAATAAATATGTGCATTATAGATCGAAAAAGAGTTCACCTTAAAAAGTGTATAAACAGCATGCCATAATACTTGGTAATGATAGAGGTGTTGTGTTCTGTGAAGTCAACCAATATTCTTCCTTAAAAAGGGTTAAGAACAGTTTAGCCGTATTCCAACTGTCTTTGTTCGGATATTTTATATTTAACGCGCATAACGAACCGCTTTAAAGTTAAATTTCATCTAGAATTTTACCATTTAAATTTGAATTATTTTCGGTCACAATTCTGATAAGAATGACAAAGGAAAAATAGTCATAAGATTTCTCTCATTTCATAAATTTCAAAATAAAGCACATGTAGTATAATTAGTAGAGGAATTCTAATAAGATAAAAGGGAAATAATCCGCGATCCGATTCCCAAGATTCTAAATCAGGGCTCAGAGGAAATCCTAGAAATCACAAAAGATGCAAAAGTCTATTTTTGAAATGAAAAACAACAAATCCCCCGGAGAAGATGAAGTGGTCATTGAAGCTCTTAAACTGGGTGGCGAAAAACTACTGCAGAGTCTTAAAGTTCTATTTAATGAGTGTCTTATACAAGGCAAAACCCCACAACAATGGAACAATGCAACCATTACCCTAATACATAAAAAGGTGACATAAACAATCTTTCAAATTACCGTCCTATCAGTCTGCTGTCTCACATGTACAAGCTATTCACTCGAATCATCGCAAATATATTAAAAGCGAAACTGGACCTTTATCAGCCAAGCGATCAGGCTGGGTTTCGACCAGGTTTTGGCACGAACGATCATCTCCAAGTCCTGAAGAATCTGATAGAAAAGACCATTGAATACAATAAACCAGTTGTCCTGATATTCGTGGACTACGAAAAAGCCTTTGACACTATAGGCCAGTATCAGATGTTAAAGTCACTCTCCGACTGTAGAATAGACCATCGATATACCTTAGTAATAGAGTCTATATTATATAAAAATGCTACAGCTAATGTAAAACTGCATGAGACAACAAATAAATTCAAACTAAATAGAGGAGTTCGGCAGGGGGACACTATTTCGCCGAAACTGTTTACGAACCTGCTTGAGTATATGTTTAAATCTGTAAATTTGGAAAATCTAGGGTTAAACATAAACGGTGAAAGCCTAACACATTTAAGATTTGCAGATAACATAGTCCTAATATCAGATCGCCTCGACCATGCTATGAACATGCTACAACATATAAACTCTTCCCATAAGGTCGGACTAAAAATTAATGTGACAAAAAACCAACCAATGAGTAACCTTGTACTCGGTGAAGGAGTATACATAGATAGCATCCAAGTAGAAGAAACTACCTCATACAAGTATCTTGGCCACGAAATCCGTATAAACAGAGATAATCAGACCTGCGAATTGCTTAGGCGAAAAGGATTAACTTGGGCCGCATTTGGGAACTTAAGGCACATATTAAAGTCAGATTTACCAATTTGTCTGAAGAGAAAGGTTTTCAACCAATGTGTTCTGCCTGTCCTAACTTATGGTGCTGAGACTTTGACATTAACAAAAAAAGCTGTACAGAAAATCAAAGTGGTACAGCATGGAATGGAAAGGTCAATGCTAAGACTGACCCTCAGAGATCACATCACAAACGCTGAGCTACGTAGAAGAACCAGAGTGATTGAAGCAGTAGAAAGAATAGCAATCCTAAAGTGGAATTGGGCGGGACACATTGCGAGAATGCGGGACAACAGATGGAATAAGAGGATCATAGAGTGGAGGCCTAGACAGGACGCATACAGGAGCAGGGGACGACCACCAACTAGATGGTTCGATGATATTAAACGTATCCACACAAATTGGATACAGGAGGCACAAAATAGGAGAATGTGGAAGCAATCAAGGAAGGCTTATGTCCAGCAGTGGACGAATATGGGCTGATTGATGATGATGATAAGTATAATTATTACCCATGAATTACGGGAAAATTGCATCAAATTTTTACTCTCATCCTGATGGCTTGGCCGTCTCTTTGAGTCAATTTAATTTTACTTTAGTGTCCCTCGAAATGGAAGAAGGTGCCCACACATGTGATTGCATTATCTAAAAGTAAATGCTAGTATTAGGTGGATCTCAAGAACTCAAACCTCAATTTTGTTTCGGAAATATTCTTGCTAACAACGAACCTTATTGAATATATTTTGATATAATATATACTTCGTGTGGGTGTTAAGTCTTAGACGGTTTGTTTTGCTATCTTATTTTGTTTATCTTAGCGGTCGCTCATGCTGTAATTTAAAATTTTGTTCGCTCAGTTTCTTTGAATTTTTGATATTCCTAAAAGAAGCGGGGTTAATTAAAGCTTTTAAATGTATAAAAATATAATGAAATAACTATATAAACAACTTTACGAGATGTCAATAATTAGCAACCGTTAATTTTACCTTATCTTGTGATAACTACCTAAGAGTGGAACTTAATGTGGCCATATACCATCATAAATGCCATAATATTTCAGTTCTCATGGTTTTTTTAATGTAACATTTTATTTTTTGTTTGACTTTCTTTTTCTCTGACATTTTAGAATTAAATCAATTGACGCTTTGCTCGCACCAAACGATGCGAGCAAAACGAAACACCTAGAACGACGTTTTACAAAGACTCTTTTATATGGCGTACTGCGTCACTGTGGAACTCACTCTCAGGACATGTCTTTCCCCCTAATTACAACCTACAACTATCCAAGCACATACACCGCTCGTCGAGTGCCATAGGATCTCCCTTTAGCGTGTCTGTCACTACCATAAAAAAGTGTCAATATTTTTTTTATAAATCACAGATCGATAAACAGAGCGCCTAGCCCTAGCTGGGCGGTACGTAACATTAATGGGACGTGGCGTATTACCAGGGCGTTGGCGCGCCTTTTTTTGATGGCAGTGCCAGACACGCTAAAGGGAGATCCTATGGCACTCGACGAGCGGTGTGTGTGCTTGAATAGCTGTAGGTTGTAATTAAAGGGAAACAGATGTCCTGATAGTGAGTTCCACAGTGACGCATACGCCATATAAAAGGGTCTTTGTAAAGCGCCTTTCTAGGGGTTTCCAGATGTAAAACGGGTGCGCCCTTGCCGTCTATCGCGATCGTCTGACAGTCGTTGTGGGGCCGGATGATGCGGGCCATATCCTGGGAAAATCTGCCGTGAAAACATCCGCAAAATAGGGATATCTTGGTCACACGTCTGTGGTGTTCCAGACTATCCAGATCCCGGATCAAGTACGGGTCGCCGACGAGACGCACAGCTTTCTTCTGAATGGAATCCAGCAGCTTTCGGGTGTGCTTAGGTACGGCGCCCCAGATGTGTGAGCAATATTCTAAGCACGGTCTTATTTGTGATTTGTAGACCAAGAGCAACTGCTGCGGTGTATACAGTTTTTTGTTGCGAAATAGTGCACCAAGCTTTTGCGATGTTAGCAACATGGTCATGCTAGGACACCCATGACCGAGACACCCAGCAGTTCGATTGACGAGGATGAAGGAATGGTCGATCCTGCCATAATGATGTCAGGGCCCGCCGTATTAGCAATTTCTGTGGCCCCAGGTTTGAACCTTTTCCAGATCTTGATTAATTATTGTAATCTTCCCCTGTCTGAGGTGATAAGTCGCAGTCGCAGGTTTTTCTGATCTAAATTGGGAAACAAGGGTATTGTCATCTGCAAAACTGCAAACAGGATTATTGGTTTCGGTCAGCAGATCATTAATGTAGATGAGGAACAGAGTTGGTGAAAATATTGCGCCCGGAGACACTCCCGCATTAGTGGTGAATGTGTCCATCAACCGCAATGTGCAGAGATCGGTTCTTGAGGAAACTGGCAAGCCAAATGCAAAGAAACGCTGGCAGTCTGAAGTACGGCAGTTTGTTGGGCAGAAATACCCAACGCAGGCGTCAACACTGAAAATTGCAGGTAGGACGTAGAGCATGTCTACTAATGTTGGAGTGCAGCATAGTTGAATAAGGAAAAAATCACAAAACATGAGTGGGTTTATTTTTCGTTAGACATCCCGCTAAGGGCCACCCCTTCTGTTATTTCCCTTGATTTGGGGGAGCAGATTATCCTAAAACTCGAACTGGATTTCAGAATCTGCCTGCACGAGTGCGCGTAGCATCGACTTCGACTTCCATGAGGTTGGCAGCACTTCGGTACACGCTGGCCAGTGTATGAACTAAATAGGAGCACGACTTCAGAGAAATGTTGGAAAAGTTAATAAAGTGTCTATTCTCTTTACGGCCGGTGTATTTGATTAAATGAGGTAGGATTTGTTGTGTCAGAATCTTAGGCGGTTGTTGAAAGAAAAATAGTCATGGGATTTCTGTATGTATTACTTCAACTTTGAACGAAGACACAAATACTATAGTAACATTCTCCCATTGAATACGGTGCAAATGCTGCAATTTTTATTCTCATCTCGTTCTGATTGCTTGGCCGTCTGTTTCGGTCAATTTAATTTTCCTTAAGTATACCCCGAAACGGGAGAAGGCCACACGTGATTATCTTATTTAAAAGTAAATGTTAGTGTTGGGTTTCAGGAACTCGTTCCCGAAATAATCATACTAGTTCACTCTTCAGAAGTCAGCCATTAAATGATAGGCAGTGAATAATCTAGTGGAAAACTTTTTTCCAAATTGCCATGTGAGTAATTCTCTACTTAACCCATTTAAAAGTGTCAGACATGAGCTTTCTTCAACTTTGGTATATTTAATGTTTACTTAGCGCCTGAACTCACTTTGGAGTGTTAGAAAAACCTTAAATTTGTTGTACATGCAGAGTTCTTCTATCTGACGAAATATGTTTTCTTGTATGTGGAGGGTTCTTCTACTTGAAGAAGTTTTTTTTATGCGAAGGGTCCTTCTTCCATCCGTTGTTACTGTGGAAGTTCCTTGTATACTCAAGTCCTTCGTGTTCACTGGGGGTTCTGGAAGTGGCCTGGAGAGCTGCCCACGATTTCCCATAGAGATTTTAGTTGAAATGTTCTAGAAATATTCTAAAGACAAACGCAGTGTCTTCATAAAGCGGCAAATCGAGAAATTAGTATTCAAGGTTTTTGATAGACCTTGAATAATTTAAAATATTTGAATATTTTTCCTGCGGATTCTTACTAAACAAAGCCTGATAATTCTATTGAATATATTTGCCTTGATCAAACTTTATTACTTTATGTAAAAAGCAATACACGGCATTTTTCGCTTACATTTTTGGGAATTATGCTAAGAAATAAAGAAGAAATCTTCATGATAAGCCCATAAATCGCGTTTTTCCATAGGAATAATTGCTTCTTATTACTTAAAAAGTAAACGTGTGAGCAATCTAAACTAAAAAACTAAGTAAATAATTTAAGGATTTAGGAAATTGTGTATACTAGAGCAAGCAAATGAGGCCATATCATTTAGGCCAAAAGAGATTAAGTATTTAACATTAACTCAAAAAGATAATTTGAA